>CM065599.1:63038636-63181136 GCA_033119425.1 Bufotes viridis | reverse complement strand
AACAAAGAGCTTGCGCGGGAAGATCCCAGGGAGCAGAGGGACATGCCACCTACCACCACGAGGCGGCTTCACCATCTGGGGAATCGATACCCACCGAAATCTGGACAGGAGATCTACCCTGAAGCGCCTGACTTTTTACCTGCCACATCCAGGGGGGGCAGGAGTAGACATGGCGGCCTTAGAGGACAGCGCTCCACAGGGATATCACCCTGCAGAACACAACTCCCCCATCCTCCTCACAGAGTGCACCTTTGGCTTTTCCCTCCTGAGGGCACCCCACCTGCCCTGACTGATGCATGCAGCAGCGCCCCATTTTTCGCAGATGTCTGGGCCAAGCCCTCCTCTACTCGCTGCTCTGTCTCCTCGTGCTGCCCCTGAGCCTCCACAATCCTGGGCAAATTACCTCAGCCAATTCCCTACAAAAGAGGACTTTCGGATGCTTATCTCTGAAGTTAAGGGAGCCTGCAGGGCAGAGATTGCTGCAGTTCGCACTGATATAAAGCAGATTGTCCATCGAGTGGACTCATTGGAAAATGTGCGTGATGACACGACAGTACATATCCACTCTCCACGAGTCTGTAGCATCTCACACAGCGGCTCTTTGGAGATGGGTCGGCACTTGGAGGATTTGGATAATAGGGGCCGCAGGAATAACATTAGAGTCTGGGGTCTCCCGGAGGCCACCTTGGAGGCTATATTTAATATCATCTTAGGAGAGCCATCGTGCACAAGATCAAGCTGGACAGGGCACTTAAACCAAGGAGCCCGGACTCTGCGCCACTTTCAATTTGATGGGCAGCTCTTGCCCGTGCAGCTCTTCCCAGACCTCTCCTGGTTTACCCTGCCAAAAAGGAGACACCTACAGCCTCTCCTCACACTGCTACGAGACCGTCAAATACCATACTGCTGGGGATTTTCATTTGCATTGTCGGCAGGGAAAGACACCAACCCTTCGTTCTTTCTCAGACCTACGCCCTTTCTGCGAGACGCTGGGACTTCCTGTACCTGCACTGACGGACTGGAGATTGATCCTCCCATGCCACCGCCGCCCCGTGTTTGGTCTCAGACGACGAGGAAGAGAAGAGCGGGTCCATCCCCGTCCACAGGAACCCCACCATCTCCGGGACATAAATCACCAAATCGCTAGTGGAGGGCGACGGCCTTCATTTTTTCCCGAGCTACCCATTCATACAGTAGCTTCCTATGGTTGTGGGTATCCCACCCACTCATGCTCCTAGTTGTCATAAGTTTTTGCTAATTAGCCAGTTACTTATATAATGTTACCTTGTTAACCTTAGAAGTTCCAGTTAATCAGTACCTGCTCCACAAGGAGCCTCGGTCAGTTGACCTTCAACACTGCAACCCCAGAAGAGGCCCGATAGCTGCCTCTAGCAGGGAAACAACTCCCTGCGAATTGTCAATCACTGTTAGTTATATTTTTTCTCTAAGTCTTGTCTTCCCCCCTTTTGTCCTCATATCCCCCTATAGCTACCTCACATTCCTCAATCAACACATCTACGAACTCTGTCCTCGTCACTAGACAAGAATCCATCAGGCGTGGATCATCGCGACTAACGAACAAGGAACACGTAGATTAATTTTCTGTGAACATCGGTGAGCTCTGTTCTCCTTGCACTTCACTCCCCCTCACACTAACATGGTGCAGTATGTGACCTTAAACATCAAGGGACTCAACTCCTGCGCCAAGAGAAGACTTTGAAATCCCTCAAAGCAGACATTGCATTCCTTCTCTTTTTACTCTACCCCACATGGCACCCACACCTGAATTGATTTCTTTTTTGGAACCATCTCTACTCTCCGGGTGTTAAAGGGGGCTCATATGGGCCAAACTACCTGGTCGGACCATGCCCCAGTAATGGTTGAAATGGACCTTGGGTCTGGTCAGACTGGCCAATGTCATTGGCATCACAACAACACCCTCCTTAAGAGACCACCTTTGCGAGACGAACTACGAGGTCACTTAAAATATTATTTTGAACTTAACGACGGGTCGGTAGGGGATACACGTTCCTTATGGGAAGCTCACAAGGCGGTAATGAGAGGACACTGCATCGCCCTGGGCACAAGGTTGAAAAAGGACTCGATAGCGACAGTACTGTCTCTGAAATCCCGTTTGCGTGCTCTGGAGGAGTCAATGCCTGCCCATCCTACCCGGCGCATACTAAAGCATATAGGAGATATTAGAGCCCACCTACATAGGATAGCTCAGGGCAGAGTTGACAAACTAATGTTATAAACCCGACAACGGTATTATGCTTGGCGGAATAAGCCCCACACACTGTTGGCTAAACAACTTAAAAATCGCCCCCAACAGTCTGGTCCCTGTGCAATTAAGGGAGCGGATGGGACAGTTCACTATGACCCCAGGGAAGTTGTGGAGCAATTCTTGACTTATTATGCCTCCCCCTATAACCTGCCTAGTGACCTCCCCACAAACGAAGGGACCAGAGAGCGCCTATAACAATCGTACTTGGCCTCGTGTAATCTCCCTACCCTCTAGACTGCTGATACCGCTGCCCTTAATAGACCTGTGACTGTGGAAGAGATAGAGGAGGTCATTGACCAATTACCGGAGGGCAAATCCTCGGAACCCGATGGCTTCTCCTATAAATACTATAGGATCTTTAAGACAGAACTGATTCCCCATATGGCAAACCTCTTTAATCGATTTCTAGCGGGTGATGGGCTACCTACCCCCATGTGCTGCTCATATCCTACGTTGATTCCAAAGCCCGGAAAGGATCATTGCGATTGGCAAAACTATAGGCCCATCGCACTACTTAATTCGGACCTCAAGATTTATATTAAAATAGTTTAGACGCTGAAATAGCGTTTGACCGATTAAGCTGGCCGCTTTTGTTTGCGACCTTGAAATCATACGGTCTCTCTGGCCCTTTTTTCAGGCCATACGAGGCTTATACTCCTCCCCCACGGCAATAATCAAGCTCCAACATGCTGAGTCTCGACCAATACACATGGCCAATGGGACAAGGCAGGGATGCCCCTTATCTCCTTTACTATTTGCGATGTGTATTGAACCCCTTGCAGCTAAAATCAGGGCTTGCCCAGATGTCTGGGGAATTATGGTCAGGGATAAAGAGTTTAAGCTGTCACTATATGCGGACAATGTCCTTCTTACCCTCACTAAACTCCGCGTCTCCCTCCCAAACCTTCACTCCATTTTACAAGAGTTCGAACGTCTGTCGGGGTATAAGGTCAACACTATAAAACTGAGGCCCTCCTACTCAATATACCTCAGGCGACTCTTGGCTTTCTCCGGGCAAACTTTCCATTTCGATGGAAGGAGGACTCCTTGTGATATTTGGGTGTGGATCTTACCCCCTGTTACACGGACCTCTACAGGACTATAAAGAAATTAGAGATCTCCTTACCAAATGGCACACACTCCCATTATCTTTTCTAGGCCGTATTGCGGCAGTAAAAATGACTATCCTGCCTAAGATTCTGTACCTCTGAGACTTTACGCATTCCGGTCCCCCTCAAAGATCTGAGATTTGTTCAGTCCCAACTCCTCCGATTTATATGGGCTGAGAGACGCCATAGGATCCCTAGGTCTATACTTCTGTCTAGCAAGTCTCAGGGTGGTCCGGGAGTACCTGACTTGATCAAATATTATTGGGCAGCTCAGCTACGCTGCATCACCGCTTGGGCATCTCTGCAACCATATTCTATCTGGATGCAGATAGAAAGACTCTGGCTGGCTGCTATACACCCTAATTCTCTGCTATGGTCTAACCCATATAATCCACCATCAAGTAGAGATCTTCTGGGACCCATGGCCTCCGCTAAATCTATCTGGCGAACCCGTAGTAGTAGGTTTTCTTTGGTCTTTCGCAAATTCTTCTATGACCTCCATTTTATACCACCCTTTACTCCCAGCGAGTCTCACTGCTTTCAACCGACACCTTCCGCTATGCGGACATTGTAGACCCATTCACTAAGGACCTTCTACCCTTCTCAGATATTCAGAACAAATATGGTCTTCCCTCATCGACCAATTACTTCTACATTCAAATTAGACATTTTGCCCAATCTACCTTCTCTGGGCTCAGTGTCTACCTCCCGACGGCATTTGAACGCCTTTGTAGAAGAGGAGTACACATGAAAGGGCTGATATCTGAGCTATACTCGATCCTGTTGAGCCCCCTCCCAGAACGGATTCAGCGACACTCTTACATGGTCAGAGGAGAGAAATATTTGGGGAGAGCTCTACCAGACACACTGTGGCGCCTCATATGGAGGAGAGCTGCGAAATCCTCACTGTCAGATCTATGCCAAGAGAACCAGTATAAGATTCTGATGTACTGGTATCATACTCCTGATCTCCTCCATAGATTGAACCCGGCAGTTGCGAGGGCCTGTTGAAGGTGTGGGACAACTGAGGGTACATTACACCATATCTTCTGGGACGGCCCGCTCATACGTCCCTTCTGGGCCAGAGTCAGCACTCTCCTGCAGTATACCACCTGACCCAATATCCTTCGTACTCAATGTCACCCCAATGCATATAGGGAAACACCCACTTAAACTGTTAATACAAGTACTGACTGCTGCCCGCTGCCTTATTTCCCGCTTCTGGAAACGCCCTGACCCCCCAAAGGTCTCTGATCTACATGCCAAGGTGATGGAAATCCGGACCCTGGAATATACAACTGCAATGTTCCAGGACAAAATAGACCTATTTCATGCTATTTGGGATGGTTGGGACAACGATTGGGCTAGTAGGCAACCCTGAGAAGAGTCCGGAGGAATGGAGTACTCCCCCTCCCCTCCCCCTGATGTCTTATTGTCTGTATTGTCTTTCTTTGTTTTGTTACTCAAAAAGGATCCAGTTTAGACCATAAACCCCCCTCGATCAGATTATTGTAGCTACTCCCTCATATGCTAGGATACCACTGAAAATGTCTTCCCTTTTTCTTTCATATACCTTCATTTGTCCTTTTTTGTTTCTTAAAATCCCTATACTTATCTAAGAAATGAATACGACAAGACGCAGGTTTCTCCTGCAACCTTTATGGTTTCTTGTCTAACTGACATTGCACATAAAATGTGAAGGGATCGCACATGTTCATCTGTTGCTTATGTCATGTATATTGCTCTGCTCATTTTAATTTGTACAATTGTGCATACAGTCGAAACAGAATTGTTTGGTTGTATTTCAATAAAAATACAATTATATAAAAATAAAAATAAAACATCACTTCTTACCTGTATAAGTCCACGAGGCACCTGTGGGAGACAAGAAAAAAGAGGTTTATTAGCACTGAGACAATCACAATGGCCACAAAAACAAATACAACTACTTCCAAGACCCCATAAACCAAAAGAAGTAAAACAAGGACCACTGAAACCAAGATAACTACCAAAAAGCCAATTGAAACCAAAAGAACTTCCACAAGACCCAATGACACCAGAAGAACTACCACAAGGACCAGAGAAACCAAAAGAACTAATACAAGACCCAATGAAACAAAAAAACACTATTACAAGGACCTCAGAAACCAAAAGAACTACCACAAGACCCAATGACACGAAAATACCACATGGACCACAGAAACCAAAAGAACTAATACAAGACCCAACGAAACCAAAAGAACTATCACAAGGACCACAGAAACCAAAAGAACTAATACAAGACCCAACAAAACCAAAAGAACTATCACAAGGACCTCAGAAACCAAAAGAACTAATACAAGACCCAACAAAACCAAAAGAACTATCACAAGGACCTCAGAAACCAAAAGAACTACCACAAGACCCAATGACACCAAAATACCACATGGACCACAGAAACCAAAAGAACTTCCACAAGACACACTAAAACCAAAAGAACTACTGCAAGGACCACAGAAACCAAAAGAACTTCCACAAGGCTCATTGAAACCAAAAGGACAACCACAAATAAGTTGTTATCCTTCTATGTAACCTCGTTTTAAATTCAGTGAAATATGGGTGGTTTCCAGGCTCGGCTCTTGAAGAAAGCTGGTGCCCACTCTAACCAATGGATACCCATGAATTTTATTGGGTGCTGTATACGGCCACAATCATAAAAGAAGGTACCAGTACAATCGTTTCATCAAGGTCTTTCTGACAAACCTCTGACACTATATTACGTTGTGAGAGACATGACAGAAGTTTGCATTTTTGAAGGCCTAGGACAAAATGCCCCCCCACCCTTTAGTTTGGAGATCCCTCTATATATTTCATAGCCACTAGAAAGGTTCTAATCCATCTCACACAACATAACTTGCCCATGATGGTCAATAGAAATTTTTAACTTGGAGACTTGGAGAACCGTTGTCCGGTGACATATTAATTACAATGAGTCAGCTATCCTGCGTGCGTAGACGGTCACTAAGTCACCAAATTAATGGATTATAATTTTTTTTAAAAAGGATAACGTTAACACAATCACCAAAAATGTAACCATGGGTAGAACGCGTCTCTCAATGTCAGGCTGTGTGCTACAAAGCTATTTCATTTACAACGTGGTGTCAGATTTTTTTCATTCCATATCTAAGGGCTATATATTAGGGCCTTTGAGGTAACAGATCAAGAGGGGTCACGCCCCCCTTACAGTAGAGATCAGGTTTAGTGATTTGCCGGCATTTCCCAAGAAACTCCTCGGTACTGAGGAAAATACTGTAATCAGCATTAAACAAGAGCTGATATTGTTGTCACCTCCACTCCCCCACAGTTGTAGTGCGGCCCCCTCCGCTAATGAGCTCTAATTACCGTGCAAAGGAGAACCAGGGACTATAATGACCGACCAAAAACATGTATTATATGCGGATGAGGCCGCCATGTCACAGACTTACACCGCCGGGACTAGGGGAAAGAGCATTTCTGGAGACATGATGGGCTTAGATACACCACTGCAAACAATATAAGCTTAGATACAACCGCTTGACAGACAGTATCACACATGATAGGGTTAGATACACAGGTCAGCAGACAGTATCACACGTGATAGGGTTAGATACACACCTCAACAGACAGTATCACACGTTATAGGGTTAGATACACAGGTCAGCAGACAGTATCACACGTGATAGGGTAAGATACACAGGTCAGCAGACAGTATCACACGTGATAGGGTTAGATACACAGGTCAGCAGACTGTATCACACAGGATAGGATTAGATACACCGGTCAGAGTACAGTATCACACATGATAGGGTTAGATACACACCTCAACAGACAGTATCACACGTTATAGGGTTAGATACACAGGTCAGCAGACGGTATCACACGTGATAGGATTAGATACACAGCTCAGCAGACAGTATCGCACGTGATGGGTTAGATACACAGGTCAGCAGACGGTATCACACGTGATAGGGTTAGATACACAGGTCAGCAGACTGTATCACACAGGATAGGATTAGATACACCGGTCAGAGTACAGTATCACACATGATAGGGTTAGATACACAGCTCAGCAGACAGTATCATACTTGATAGGGTTAGATACACAGGTCAGCAGACGGTATCACACGTGATAGGATTAGATACACAGCTTAGCAGATAGTATCACATGTGATAGGCTTAGATACACAGCTCAGGAGATAGCCTGTGTGATACTATCAGAAGTCATTTTGCTGCTCCCTGATGGGCACTCCAGGAAGCCGTTCTGCGGGGACGGTCGTGCCCTGTAATCTGCGTTATTACAGTGATACACATGAAGGGTTCTGAGTGACGTCCCTTTAGGTATTTGTTTTTTCTGCAATCAAGAAGTAGCAGAGAGGAACGTGTCCTTATATGTTCTGAGGTATTACCTACTGCTTTTCTTTACAGTGCCCAAGACAGCAGTCCAGCTCTGCTACATCTGCGCATGAAGAAACCGTACGAGAAAAAACTGAGCTCATAATGAGCAAGATAATACACAGAATACTTTTATCCTTTAATATACAGCGTGCTGGGGGTCTCAGCTCTCAGGGGGACGTATTTGGGAAGGAGAGTATTACTGGAGAATTCAGAGCTGCCCCCCACACTCTCCCCCATGTGCCTCCCTGGCACACTGCGCACTTTCCCACACAAAACAAAGCAGTGCCATCATTATGAATGGACAGAGACTATTTGGCCGGGCACCAGGTCCCATCTTATCCACTCATCCCCTATAACCTCCCCTAAAGGCCCCTCCAGCTTTCTGCCATGACATGGTTAACACCATGGGCAGCGTTCTCATAAAAGGGTCTCCTTTATCAAAACTGTCCCTGTTGCCCACAGCAACCAATCAGAACCCAGATTTCATGTCGTAAACTGCTCTGTGGAAATGTAAGCTGAGCTCTGATTGGTTGTTATGGTTGTCACACACAGGTTGAAAACTGTCTAATAGTCAGGCTGGATGTGTGGCCCATAGCAACCAATCAGAACCCAGCTTTCATGTCGTAAACTGCTCTGTGGAAATGTAAGCTGAGCTCTGATTGGTTGTTATGGTTGTCACACACAGGTTGAAAACTGTCTAATAGTCAGGCTGGATGTGTGGCCCATAGCAACCAATCAGAACCCAGCTTTCATGTCGTAAACTGCTCTGTGGAAATGTAAGCTGAGCTCTGATTGGTTGTTATGGTTGTCACACACAGGTTGAAAACTGTCTAATAGTCAGGCTGGATGTGTGGCCCATAGCAACCAATCAGAACCCAGCTTACATGTCGTAAACTGCTCTGTGGAAATGTAAGCTGAGCTCTGATTGGTTGTTATGGTTGTCAAACACAGGTTAAAAACTGTCTGATAGTCAGGCTGGATGTGTGGCCCATAGCAACCAATCAGAACCCAGCTTTCATGTCGTAAACTGCTCTGTGGAAATGTAAGCTGAGCTCTGATTGGTTGTTATGGTTGTCAAACACAGGTTAGTCTGATAGTCAGGCTAGATGTGTGGCCCATAGCAACCAATCAGAGTTCAGCTTACATTTCTTAAACTGCTCTGGAAAAATCAAAGCGGAGCTCTGATTGGTTGAGATGGGCAGTAAGGACAGTTTTACTGTTAGGCCCAAACTGGGTTTGGGTTTCCAACCATTTTCAAGACCTCTGCTTGTGGTCATTGAATGGGAACATTCTTATTTACAGGTAGAGAAAGTAAGGCTGTGTTTACGGCCTCCATATACGTTCTTTATGGGCACTGTTGCACAGACAGAGGTCATAGGGTCACTTTACCAGCCACCATACCAGCCACCAATCAGCACACTTTTTCCCATCGAATATATTTCGCTGGGAGGACGATATGAGAATATACAGTTCGCGTGCCAGTTGTGTCAATTTTGTCTGTCCTATAAAAAAAAGCGCCATCTTCACCGATGGGAAAAGCTGACATTATAATTGGGCTTTGTTACATTCACTGTGCAAAATATTAGGGCCAATTCACACAGAGTTTTTTTTGTTTTTTATAAATCAGCTCCAAATAGCGCCTCAAAATGGGCTTCCATTCATTTCAATGGGAAGCAGAACTTGCTTTTTTTCCCTCATGCCCTCTCGGGGGTGGAATCCGTGCTGAATTTCCCATTGAAATCAATGGGAAGCATCATAAAAACACTCCGTACGTGTCCGTGTGTTTTTTGGGGCAGATCCACGTCAAAAACCACAATAATGCAGTTTCGTATGGGTTTTCGTAAATTTTTTAACTGATGACCTATTATCATTATCTGATTGGTGGGGGTCTGACACCCGGGACCCCTGCTGATCAACTGTTTGAGAAGGCAGGAGCTACTTTTAGGCCAAGTGACATCACATTCATCGGATACGTGGCCTAGACGCAATCCAGTCCAATTCAAGTGGATAGATCTGAGCTGCAATACCAAGCACAGCCTCTATACAGTGGACGGCGCTGTTCTTGGTAAGCTACGGTGATCGCCACAGCTCCATCAAAAGATCTTATCTGTGGGGGCCGTGCATCGGACCCCACTGATCAGATTCCTGAGGACAGGTCATCAATTAAACAAAATAAGAACGGCTCAAAATAGATAAAAAGCATCAAAAAATTCATCAAAAACCACACCAAAAACTCGCTCAGATTCCTTGATGAATTTTCTAGGTGAATTTTTCAAATCCGTCATGTGAACATACCCTTAGGCCTCATGCACAAGACCTTTTTTTTTGCGGGTGTACGGACCGTTTTTATAAGTTCCGTATATTGTCCGTATACGGACCCATTCATTTCAATGGGTCCGCAAAAAAACGGAAGTGTTTCCGTATGCATTCCGTGTCCGCATTTCCGTTTTTCCGTTTCATGCAAAGATAGAACATGTCCTATTATTGCCTGCAAATCACAGTCCGTGGCTCCATTCAAGTCAATGGGTCCGCAAAAAAAACAGAACGCATACGGAAATGCATCCGTATGTCTTCCGTATCCGTTCCGTTTTTGCGGAACCATCTATTGAAAATTTTAAGCCCAGCCCAATTTTTTCTATGTAATTACTGTATACTGTATATGTCATACGGAAAAACGGAACGGAAAAACAGAACGGAAACGTGTGCAATAAGCCTTAGACAGGATTTCAGCACATTTTCAACAAAAAAAATAATGTGGATTTGTGACATAGGGCTCATGCACACAATGCTGTGCGATTCTGTGGCGGATTTTTCCGCCGTACGGACGGACCCTTAAGAGAATGCCGAGAAGTTTCAAAGTTTAATCCGCCCCCTGGAAGTTTAATCTCTGTGACTACAGAATGTTAATTAAGACTCCTGGAAGATTAAGTCCTGGAAGATAAAAGCCGTGACGGACCCGGGGGCTCACACTGAGCAGAGCGTCCACGGTATATGCATCGTCCGTTATATACCCGCTATACTGACAGCGTCCACAAATACAGCGGCGGTTATCTGAGTCGCATGTCATTGAGTCGTCCTCGTCTAAGCCATTTCTGGGAAAGCTGAGTGATGACGGATATAGGGCAATCCTGCTCTGCCAGGCTCCTGAATGGCGTGTCTGCCTGGTTATGCAGTCATATGAAGCAGGGGAACTCGTCACTAGATTCTGAGAATGCTACATGCGTCAGTCGTCACCCAGCTTTCCCCGAACCAGATAGAACTAATACATAGCTTACCCAAAAATGACGTTTTAAATTCTGGACTAAAGACAATTTTGACGTATAAAAATGTCTCTGCTGCGTGCATAAAAACGTCTCGTCCTGTAGGAGGACTAGGCGCTTATTCTCACGTGTACTTGAAAACGTCGCCAAGCGTGAAATCCGTGAGCACTTTAAAACCAGCCGTGAAGAGATACAGATGTAGCAGAGGTGGATATATTCTTGAGCTTTGTCTTGTAGTGCCATACGACAAACTCGGCTCTGCCGCATCAGCCATCCTTGCATCTGAAGGAGAGATCGGCTTGAAGGGCAGAGACGATATCACATCCGCGCGCTCTCTGTGCCTACCTGCTACCGCTGACTGAGCGATCCTCAGGAGGAATACGTAGTACGTCAGCATCCCATAGGCGCTGCGGGCAGACATGTCGGCTGCGGGGCTCTCGGATCCAGGGGATCGGGCTGCTCCTCTGGTGCTGACACTGTGACAACGTGCTGAGTTTTCTGGTCCAGCAGCTTGCAAACTCCAACCTCATTGAAACTGGCTGTGTCTTTTCAGCACCACTCAGCTCTTTTTAAGGTGGTCCTGAATGGGCAGAGCCTGAGGGACAGGGCTGGGGGCCAATCAGCTGTGGGAGCCACTGCTTGTGACACTGCAGGACACACACTACACCACACACTGTACCGCACACACTGCTGCTAACATTCCTTCCTTCATATTTCCACCCGAAATCCTTACGTCAAAATCTATCCAAGCAGAGCCATGCCCGATTCTTAGAAAGCTGGGTGACAATCAATAGGTAAATGCCTACGGGGGTCCTCATCCTGCTTTCCCAGACTCCTAAACGACACATCTGACAGCAAAGCGAAGGTCTTGACTCGTCTTCCTCGGCCAAGTTTGTTCTATAGTCTATTCTATCAGTTCTGTGGGAAAGCTGGGTGATAACGACATGGGCGCCAAAGGTCATGCAGCTTTTTCAGACTCCTGGGTGGTAAATCTGCCTGGTGATGGGGTGTAACTGGCCAACATATTAGTAGTCACCCAGCTTTCCAAGCCTCCTGAAGGGCACCTCTAGCAGCGCAGGTCCGATTAGCTAGATTCTGGAGTCTGAGAAAGCTGAACCATAGCACCTAGATGGTCATCCTGCTTTCCCAGGCTCCTGAATGGCATAACCAGCTAGCTGTTTGATTGTATAAGGTGGGAAGGGGGCTTCTGGGAAAGCTGAATGATAAGAGAAAAGTCATGTGGACCATGTTAATAGTCACCCAGCTTTCCAAGACTCCTGAAGGGCACCTCTAGCAGCGCAGGTCCGATTAGCTAGATTCTGGAGTCTGAGAAAGCTGAACCATAGCACCTAGATGGTCATCCTGCTTTCCCAGGCTCCTGAATGGCATAACCAGCTAGCTGTTTAATTGTATAAGGTGAGGAAGGGGGCTTCTGGGAAAGCTGAATGATAAGAGAAAAGTCATGTGGACCATGTTAATAGTCACCCAGCTTTCCCGGAAGCAGAGCTTCTGCCTGTGTAAGGATGCATCGGTATGTAGAGGCAGCACAGAGACGCAGCGTGTGAGCGAGCCCATAGGGGCGATGTCTCACGCTGGAAATGTCACTTACCTATGTCCAGTGCAGGGCAGGGATCTTCAGGCTCTGCTGGCTGCATCTCCTGCCTGCATCCACTGCTAGGATGAAGTGTCCAGTTATCAGACTAAGGAACCCCGCCCTCTGCTGGACATCACAGGTCATCACAGGAGAAGACTGCAAGAAATACAGAAAAACACATTATAATAGATTGATTCACGGCCACAACCGGCCAATTTTCCGCGATACAAGGTCAAATCGGCTATGGATGTCGACAGTGTAAAGTGACACACCACCGACGAGGTATGATCCCATCCACTGTTATGGTACTGTAATTCACTAATGATTAGCTCATTGCACGCCACTTTTGGGAGCGGCACAAAATTTGATCAAATTGCGATCACCCATCGAGTGCCATGACCTGATGGATTCCTGCACAGATAGGAATCGTACCCGTATCGGTGGCCTCAGACTACGCACTGAAATCTAGGCTTGTAACTAGAAATACCGAGACAAGATGGGGGAGGAGTTAGAGGAATAGTAAAGCCAGTCATATTTGCATATGCAAATTGTAAGCAAAGGTTTATTATTATTTATTTTTCAAAAAGCGACAGAAGGCAACTTTGCAAAAGATATGAAAAATGTAACATTTTGTGTCTGCTGCTCCTATGAGTCTCCATGGCAACAGACTACAAACATACCCTTGTGTAGTCTGATCCTGCAGTCACTGGGACATCCATCTGTCCACTCCCACCTACCGAATATAAAGAATCATGGGATAGTTGGAAGGGCGTATTTCCGGAGTATCTGACTACGCAGAGTTTGTTTATAGTCTGTTGCCATGGAAACACAGAGGTCTGCACATGAGCTGTAGACACAAAATCTTAAAAATCTTACGTTTTGTTTCTACCACTCCTGTGCGTCTCTATGGCAACAGACTACAAACATACCCTTGTGTAGTCTGATCCTGCAGTCACAGGGACATCCATCTGTCCACCCACCTACGGAATATAAAGTATCATGGGATAGTTGGAAGGGCATATTTCCGGAGGATATGATTAGTCTGTTGCCATGGAAACACACAGGTCTGCACATGAGCTGTAGACACGAAACAACAGGATCTGCAAAGTGACTTCGTGTAGAGGACGAGCCTCCTGTTAAGGCCTCATGCACACGACTGTACGTGCTTTGCCGTCCGCAAATTGTGGATCTGCAAAAAAAAGAAAATGACGTTCCTTATGGCATCCGTTTTTTTGCGGATCCATTGTAATAATGGCTATCCTTGTCCGCAAACTAGAAAAAAATAGGACATGCTCTATTTTTTTGCGGGGCTACGGAACGGACATAGTGATGCGGGCAGCACACGGCAAAAAAAACGGAACGGACAAGCAAACAAAATACGGTCGTGTGCATGAGGCCTTAAAGGTACAAAAAGTTTCAGAAAAAGAGCAACGGATTAAGTGAATGGGTCCGCGCCTGCGCCGCAAAATATGCGGCTCGGACGTGGACCAAAACAACGGCCGTGTGCATGAGGCCTAAATAGGCAGATGTTGATGAACACAAGGAAGAGGACATGAGGTCATCACGCTCTTTCAGTAGTGCAGCCTCGCACATCTGGCCTGTAACTTTAAGTGGTCGTATCTCAGCATAGAAGGAAGATATTTAGAAACGGTTTTCACGTGTTTAGTGAGCGTTACCCTCCGGTCCATCTCCTTTAAAGGGTTTCTTCATATTGGCTCCTACCTTGTAATATAAACACTGTCAAAAGTTGGCCGGCGAGAGAGGTTGTCAGCACGGCGGCGGAGGCTCCACACAGGCAGGACCAAGCTGTTACAGACGAGGGCATGTAAACAGTCCCAGTCCCCTCACTCGGCCATGTTCCTGACAACCACCCTCAGTGGGGTCTTAAGGGTATATATCACGTGGATCCCGCATGGAGCTGACACCCCCTACAGCTGGGGACAATGTTTACAAGTGTCAGGATTGATGAGGTGACGACTCTTTTCTATTCAGGCAATGAGTTTAAAAGAGCAGATTACAGAGAGGTCAGTGCCCTAAAATTAGATGTGCTCGTAACATCAGCTCCGAAATCCAGCACGTCCCAGTAACCCGAGCGTGGAATCCAAAGAAAAATACCTGTGACTTTTCTTTATTATACACGGAAATGAATATGCAGGATTGTTCTGCAGCTGTGTAGGCGGAGCTAGTGGTGAAGGCGTGGCTATCCTATGGCATCACATTTGTGGGTGTGCCTGGTTATACGTGTGGTGACCGCCAGTGATTACAGTACAGTACACTGTTTCAGTAACTCACAGGTGACGTTCCCTTTCTTCTCCATTCGACCCAGACTCCCATGATGAATTCTCCTGGTGACTACGAAGTTTACTGCCCAGACGTCTTTGGTTCCTCACTTTTGCAACCATCTCCAGACTCTGTATGAACACAAATAAATTCAGACCCCATTGATATCCCCATAAACGTGACAGCTATAGATCCTACCATAACAGTTAACGCAGACCACCCAAAAACTATGACAGCTAAGTGTCAGTGTCATTATCCTGTACCCCGAGTGTCAGCGTCATTATCCTGTACCCCGAGTGTCAGCGTCATTATCCTGTACCCCAAGTGTCAGTGTCATTATCCTGTACCCCAAGTGTCAGCGTCATTATCCTGTACCCCAAGTGTCAGCGTCATTATCCTGTACCCCGAGTGTCAGCGTCATTATCCTGTACCCCGAGTGTCAGTGTCATTATCCTGTACCCCAAGTGTCAGTGTCATTATCCTGTACCCCAGTGTCAGTGTCATTATCCTGTACCCAGTGTCAGTGTCATTATCCTGTACCCCAAGTGTCAGTGTCATTATCCTGTACCCCGAGTGTCAGTGTCATTATCCTGTACCCCGAGTGTCAGTGTCATTATCCTGTACCCCAAGTGTCAGTGTCATTATCCTGTACCCCAAGTGTCAGTGTCATTATCCTGTACCCCAAGTGTCAGTGTCATTATCCTGTACCCCAAGTGTCAGTGTCATTATCCTGTACCCCAAGTGTCAGTGTCATTATCCTGTACCCCGAGTGTCAGTGTCATTATCCTGTACCCCAAGTGTCAGTGTCATTATCCTGTACCCCAGAAGTGTCAGTGTCATTATCCTGTACCCCAAGTGTCAGTGTCATTATCCTGTACCCCGAGTGTCAGTGTCATTATCCTGTACCCCAAGTGTCAGTGTCATTATCCTGTACCCCAAGTGTCAGCGTCATTATCCTGTACCCCAAGTGTCAGTGTCATTATCCTGTACCCCGAGTGTCAGTGTCATTATCCTGTACCCCGAGTGTCAGTGTCATTATCCTGTACCCCAAGTGTCAGTGTCATTATCCTGTACCCCGAGTGTCAGTGTCATTATCCTGTACCCCAAGTGTCAGTGTCATTATCCTGTACCCCAAGTGTCAGTGTCATTATCCTGTACCCCAAGTGTCAGTGTCATTATCCTGTACCCCAAGTGTCAGTGTCATTATCCTGTACCCCAAGTGTCAGCGTCATTATCCTGTACCCCGAGTGTCAGCGTCATTATCCTGTACCCCGAGTGTCAGTGTCATTATCCTGTATCCCAAGTGTCAGTGTCATTATCCTGTACCCTGAGTGTCAGTGTCATTATCCTGTACCCCGAGTGTCAGTGTCATTATCCTGTACCCCAAGTGTCAGTGTCATTATCCTGTACCCCAAATGTCAGTGTCATTATCCTGTACCCCAAGTGTCAGTGTCATTATCCTGTACCCCAAGTGTCAGTGTCATTATGCTGTACCCCAAGTGTCAGTGTCATTATCCTGTACCCCAAGTGTCAGTGTCATTACCCTGTACCCCGAGTGTCAGTGTCATCATCCTGTACCCCAAGTGTCAGCGTCATTATCCTGTACCCCGAGTGTCAGTGTCATTATCCTGTACCCCGAGTGTCAGTGTCATTATCCTGTACCCCGAGTGTCAGTGTCATTATCCTGTATCCCAAGTGTCAGTGTAATTATCCTGTACCCTGAGTGTCAGTGTCATTATCCTGTACCCCGAGTGTCAGTGTCATTATCCTGTACCCCAAGTGTCAGTGTCATTATCCTGTACCCCAAGTGTCAGTGTCATTATCCTGTACCCCAAGTGTCAGTGTCATTATCCTGTACCCCAAGTGTCAGTGTCATTATCCTGTACCCCAAGTGTCAGTGTCATTATCCTGTACCCCAAGTGTCAGTGTCATTATCCTGTACCCCGAGTGTCAGTGTCATCATCCTGTACCCCAAGTGTCAGTGTCATTATCCTGTACCCCGAGTGTCAGTGTCATTATCCTGTACCCCGAGTGTCAGTGTCATTATCCTGTACCCCGAGTGTCAGTGTCATTATCCTGTACCCCAAGTGTCAGTGTCATTATCCTGTACCCCGAGTGTCAGTGTCATTATCCTGTACCCCGAGTGTCAGTGTCATTATCCTGTACTCCAAGTGTCAGTGTCATTATCCTGTACCCCGAGTGTCAGTGTCATCATCCTGTACCCCAAGTGTCAGTGTCATTATCCTGTACCCCAAGTGTCAGTGTCATTATCCTGTACCCCAGTGTCAGTGTCATTATCCTGTACCCCAAGTGTCAGTGTCATTATCCTGTACTCCAAGTGTCAGTGTCATTATCCTGTACCCCAAGTGTCAGTGTCATTATCCTGTACCCCAAGTGTCAGTGTCATTATCCTGTACCCCGAGTGTCAGTGTCATTATCCTGTACCCGAGTGTCAGCGTCATCATCCTGTACCCCAAGTGTCAGTGTCATTATCCTGTACCCCAAGTGTCAGTGTCATTATCCTGTACCCCAAGTGTCAGTGTCATTATCCTGTATCCCAAGTGTCAGCGTAATTATCCTGTACCCCGAGTGTCAGTGTCATTATCCTGTACCCCAAGTGTCAGTGTCATTATCCTGTACCCCAAGTGTCAGTGTCATTATCCTGTACCCCAAGTGTCAGTGTCATTATCCTGTACCCCAAGTGTCAGTGTCATTATCCTGTACCCCAAGTGTCAGCGTCATTATCCTGTACCCCGAGTGTCAGTGTAATTATCCTGTACCCCGAGTATCAGTGTCATTATCCTGTACCCCGAGTGTCAGTGTCATTATCCTGTACCCCAAGTGTCAGTGTCATTATCCTGTACCCCAAGTGTCAGTGTCATTATCCTGTACCCCAAGTGTCAGTGTCATCATCCTGTACCCCAAGTGTCAGTGTCATTATCCTGTACCCCAAGTATCAGTGTCATTATCCTGTACCCCAAGTGTCAGTCTCATTATCCTGTACCCCAAGTGTCAGTGTCATTATCCTGTACCCCAAGTATCAGTGTCATTATCCTGTACCCCAAGTGTCAGTGTCATTATCCTGTACGACAAATGCAGCAATATGAGTGATGCTGATACGAGAAGGAACTGATTATTATGACTGATGTGTATGTGTTCTGGCGTGACCATTTCTGGAGGCATACATTTGTGTACATCTAAGCGCCTATTTACATGCAGAAATCATCCCCTCAGTATAATCCCTGTTCACACAGAGCGATGTGCTGCATAAAGGATCGGGTCACCCACCAAACACGTGTTTTGCTCAGGTGACCAGCAGCGCATTCACACAGGAGAATTCATTGAAATGAGCATTCGAAGGAACGTTTATTCCCACTAATGGGCCCGATCTATGGTCCATGTCATATAGTCCTTAGGGACCTTGTACAGGCCATATTATGGTCCTAATTTGTATACAAGTCCATGAGGCCTCTACTAAACAGATCTGACAGAAATAACTTAGTGGCATGCTGCACTCGATGCCAACTTTGCAAAAGTACTCTCAGTATCCGATAGAGCTCGTGACACCGAGCATGGAAGTAAGAAATAAGAAAGAGGTGCCACCTGGTGGCAGTAAAAAGTAACAGCGGTGCCACATAGAGGCAGGCGTAAAAAGACACATTCTGAAATAGGAGGGGGCTTTAAAATGCAGTTTTCAGTTTCCTGAAAAAAAAACAGTGATACGTTCGTTTGGCGTAAATCTCCTATTTATCAGATATTCAGGATTATTTACAGTGATCGCTGCGGAGGTGGAGAGTCTTGCAGAAGACAGATGAAGATAAAATATGAATACGAAATATTGATTATTGGATGCCGGATTAAAAGAAGTTTGCTGTAATCTCAACAAGGGTATAACATATTCTCTAATAACCTCTTGCTTTAATACAGGAGATCCCATCTGTGGGGATATTTAGGATGTAGTACGGTGGCCCGCTCCTTTCTGGTAGGTTATCTGGTGCTTAGAGGGAAAGGTAGGTGTCCGTAGGGTCCTGGAAGATACATAATCTCAGTGGGGAAGGTAAGCAGGTAGCAGATGTAGCCTGATGTCACCAAGCTTCGGTTGGAGGGGTGTAAAGCATGCCGTCTCAAGCAACGGAAACATCTTCTGTGGATTGACCACGTTTCTCTACCTGGAGTCTGGCGGGCAGGGTGTAGTGCCCGAGCTGTGGTTGCGATTTGGCAAATGCCAGGTGAATGTTACCTGCCTGACTGCATTGTGCCAACTGTAAAGTTCGGTGGAGGAGAGATTATGCCGTAGGGTTGTTTTTCAGTAGTCTTCCTTGGCCCGTTCCAGTGAAGGAAATACTTCGGCAGACCAAGACATTATGGACAACTGTGTGCTTTCAACCTTGTGGGAACAGTTTGGCGAAGGTCCTTTTTAGGTCCAGTGCACGAAGCAAGCTCCATAAAGGCATCGTTGGGGAGTTTGGTGTGGAAGAACCTGACTGGCCTTGACCTCAACCCCAACCGAAGCTAGAACAGACCTTCTCATCCAACATCGGTGTCTGACCTCACAAATGCTCTCCTGGCAGAATAGGCAAAAATTCCCAGACTCCATCAGAGGACAGTTTCCAGATACTTCAAGCCAACCATTTGACTGAATGATCTGTGAAGCTGCAAAAAGTGTGATGTCTCATTTTGCCATGAGGTTCGTAAATAATGGCGTACACAGAAAAGGCGTCAGCGGCGATGACCCCTGGCTAGTCGCTTATCCAACGCCATGGTAGCCTACTCCCTGCCAGGACCACAGCTTACCTGCAATGTGCAGGTAGTTTACCTAGCATATCCTCCCAGTAATCCCCTGTGTCGTACCCCTATCCCTCCATTATCTAATTGTGAGGACATACACAGATATGGAATCTCCCCAACCGTCTGGATAACTTTGCTCTTACGTAACTCTCATATTGTCTGTCGTAGTCCTGAGCTATCTGCAGTCATATCAGCACATCCGATTGCTGAGCCGCAGTCTGTGAGCTGTGGAGTGTGTGTGTGTACCAGCCATGGGACTATTATACACTCTTACACATCATTATATAACTGGCACTGCGCACCAGTAAGAGATCTGCATACAGTCCGTCCATTGGCAGACGTCAGCCATGGCGGGCAGGGCGAAGTGCCGGAGCCTTGGTTGCGATTGGCAGGCACGGTCGGAGGGGGCGGCCGCTCCTTCTCATTCATCTGCAGCTCCTGTGTTCAGACATGTGCTTTCCTGAGGGATTATTTACCCTGCGAGTCATTACCTCTTCCGCAGCGCACCTTCTGCAGGACCATGTGCTGCTAATATACGTCTGTGCACACCATAATCCCATTCATAGCTAGATTATGAAAAGTTGTGGATTTCTGGACAGATTACATCGATCCGCCATCACATTACTGGTGACAACGGCGGCAGCAATCAGTTCTTGAAGTTAACCCTTTCCCTTTTTTGCGGTCCTTTTTTTTTTTACCTCCCCACCTTCAAAATATTCTCACTTTTCTATTTTTCCGCCGTGCAAGGGACCGTTGCTTTTTTGCGGGACCATTTAAAATCCAATAAAATGTACTGGAATTGCTGGGGGAAAAATGGGGTGGAATTGGTGAAAAAACACAATTTGGCCACCGCTTTATGTGTTTCATTTTCTACAGTGTACACATTACCTTTAGGCCTCATGCACACGACCGTGTGTGTTTTACGGATCCGCAAAACACGGAAGCCGCTCCATGTTCCTTACGCAATTTGCAGAAAGGAACAGGCGGCCCATTATAGAGATGCCTATTCTTGCCCTCAAAACGGACAAGAATAGGACATGCTCTATTTTTTTTGCGGGGCCACGGAAAGGAGCAACGGATGCGGACAGCACACGGAGTGCTGTCCGCATCTTTAGCGGCCCCATCGAAGTGAATGAGTCTGCACCCAAGCCGCAAAATATGCGGCTCGGACGCGAACCAAACATACCAGTCGTGTGCATGAGGCCTTATTCGGAAGATCAGGATGGTTATAGCTGTAAAAAAAAAAAAAAATTTGGAAAAAAAAAATCTTTGCATCTCCATTTTCTGACTTCCAGAACTTTTTCATATTTCTGTCTACAGATCGTCATGAGGGCTCTTTACCCTGTGGGGCGAGCTGCGGATTTTATTATAACATTTGGGGTTATGTAGGACTTTTTGAGTTTAGTGTTAGACATAGAAGAAAAAATAAACCCCGTAACTGAAAATCCATAACAAATAAGTCTAGCACCAAAATGACAATTTCGACAGTTTTTCGCTGGCTGCGGACCCTTTATGACAATCTCTGGAAACGTTGTGCCAGGCTGGATTTTATTGTCCGGTAGTCTTTTTCATGGGATACTTTTACCTACCTTTAAAAAACCTTTTATAAAATCCCTTTAATCCTGCGGGTCATCAATATCTGATCAATAATTACCAGCTTTGTCCACTACACAATGGATGGAGCTGTGTGGTTCTGGCACCGACTTCATGTGTCGAAGCGAAGACTAAGCAGCTGATCAGCGGTGGTGCAGAGCGTCAGACCCCCACTGATCAGATATTGATGGCCTATCCTGAGGGTATATGGTATTGAGAGTTCCTGAAATTTCTTCTTTCCTAGATCATACCACTCACAGGTGATGGTGGAATATTGCAAATTGGAAGGAACCACAGCAACTCCACCATGAACTTGACACCACGTACCGTCAAACAGCGGAGTCGTAGGGTGCTGAGGTGCACAATGAATTAAAGCCGCCAATGTTCTGCTAAATGCAGAATCCAAACCTCCTCTGGCATTACCATCAGCACAAAAATGGGTTACCATGGGTTACCAAATGGGTTACCAAAAATGGGTTAGCAGCTGCATGCAATGGGTTACCATGGGTTACCAAAAATGGGTAAGCAGCTGCATGCAATGAGTTACCATGGGTTACCAATGGGTTACCAAAAATGGGTTAGCAGCTGCATGCAATGAGTTACCATGGGTTACCAATGGGTTACCAAAAATGGGTTAGCAGCTGCATGCAAGCCTTATATCACCAAGCATGAGATGGAGTGGTGTAAAGCACTGGACTCTGGAGCGGAGGAAACGTCTTCTTCTCTATCTGGCGGTCTGATAGACGAGTCTGGGTTTGGCAAATGCCAGAAGAATGTTGCCTGACTGCATTGTGCCAACTGTAAAATTCGGGGGAGGAGAAATAATGCTATGGTGGTGTTCTTCAGGGAAATCTTAAGGGTCCATTCACAGTTTCACACGTCCGTATAAATGGTCCGGATACATAATTGTACGGAACAGGTGCGGACCCATTCATTTTCAATGGGTCCGGAACAGATGCAGACAGCACACTATGTGCTGTCCGCGAATCTGCATTTCCGGATCCGCAATTTCCATTCCCGAAAAAAAATAGAACATGTCCTATTCAGACAAAAGGCATTTTCTATTATAGTGCCGGCGAAATGCGGAACGCACATTGCCGGTGTCCGCAATTTGCGGACCGCAAAACACCTACGGACGTGTGAATGGACCCTAAAGCTTCAGCAGGACATTTTGAACAATCGCATGCTTTCAACTTTGTGGGAAGAGTTTGGAGAAGGTCCTTTTTTGGTCCAGCATGACTGGGGGAGGCATGGTTGGGGGAGTTTGGTGTGGGAGAACGTGACTGGTCCTGACCTCAACCCCATCCAACACATTTGGGTTGAACTAGAACGTAGATTGTGAGCCAGGCCTTCTCATCCAACATCAGTGT
This sequence comes from Bufotes viridis, assembly GCA_033119425.1. Taxonomy (NCBI): domain Eukaryota; kingdom Metazoa; phylum Chordata; class Amphibia; order Anura; family Bufonidae; genus Bufotes; species Bufotes viridis. Next base: position 63,158,442 of record CM065599.1, on the reverse strand, counting down.
CTGTAGCTCAGTAAAAGGAGCTTCCCGCTACATAAAATTCAGCAGGCAGGCTCCCATCAGGAAAGTTGTTCCGCCAATTTCTGGCTCCGATGTCTGTCGTGCGTCATAAACTATTTTTTTCTTCCATTTGCTCGCAGTCGAATAAATTGAGGTCTTTGACCCAATTAAAAAGAATGAAATGACAGGACGGCACAAAGGAGCGGCCCCCATCTCTGCCGGCTCCTGATTTCATGTTGATAACAAACCATATAATAAAAGAACTCGTTACCTACCTCGTGCCGTGAAGATCGTAAAAAAAAATGGAAACAAAATTGCTGCTCCTTGTTTATTCCGCCTCACAAAAAAAACATTATAAAAGGTGATCAAACTGGCCCCCATAAAAACTACAAATACCCAACGAAAAAGAACAACAACAAAAAAACGCCCTCGATGGAAAAATAAATCCGTACTGGGTCTTTAAAGTCCATCTGTCCGCAGATTTGTGCCTATCAAAAACTGGCTGACCTAATACTGGCAGCTGAAACGTCTGTGTTGGTCCCATGTTCATATGTGCCCGCATTGCTGAGAAAAATGAAGTTTTAATATATGCAAATGAGCCTCTAGGAGCAACGGGGGCGTCACCATTGCACCTGCAGGCTCCACTTTCTCTACAATGGCTGCTCCCTCTGCACTTTGACAGGACGAGGTGTGACGATGTTTCTACTGTCTGGTCCTGCAGAGGACGCAGCAGCTGCAGAGAGAGCAGAGCCTCTAGGAGTAATGGCAACGCCCCCGTTGCTCCTAGAGGCTTATTTGCATACATTAAAACATCATTTTTCTCAGCAATGCGGGCACATGTGAACACGGGACCAACACGGATGCCAGCATTAGGTCAGCCAGTTTCATAGGTACAAATCTGCCGATAGATGCCCTTTAAAAGGTGGCGCGGCAAAAAGAAATTCTTTTTTTTTTTAAAAGGAAATAAAAATATGATAAAACTCTAAAAGACAATAAAGGTATTTTGTTTTTTATAGTGCGTGTTGACCCCTTCCCCCCGAAATAATGGCAGAACTGCTGGACGTCTGAGGTCTAAAAATGGCGCCCACTCGGAAGTAGAACGGACACCCGGAGCTAATGTCTGCGATCAAGAACTGACCATGGCATCAGAGGTGGCTTTTGGGCTTGTAAGAGATTTTAAAAAAATAATAATAATTAAAAAATAGAATAAAAAGTGATCAAAAAGTCATACATACCCCAAGATGGTATAAATAAAAAAGTAAAGAACGCCCCGAAAAAAGGAGCCCTCACACAGCTCGGTACACAGAACTATAAAAAAGTTATGGGGGTCAGAATATGGTGATGCAAAGCAAAAATCAGTTTTTTTTCTAAGTTTTTTTTTAAATTGAAACACAAGAAAAACTATATAAATGAGGTATCACTGTAATCGTACTCAGAATGAAGGGAACAGGTCAGTTTTACCCCATAGGTGATGCTGTAAAAGCAAAACCCATTAAACTGTGGTGGAATTTAGTTTTTTCCCCAATTTTATCCCATTTACATGGAGAGGGGTATAATAGGAGAGAACTAAAACTCCCAGCATGTCCAGAGCGTTATTATGGGGCCTCATTGGCCATTACATGAAGAGGGGTATAATAGGAGAGAACTAAAACTCCCAGCATGTCCAGAGCATTATTATGGGGCCTCATTGGCCATTACATGAAGAGGGGTATAATAGGAGAGAACTAAAACTCCCATCATGTCCAGAGCGTTATTATGGGGCATCATTGGCCATTACATGGAGAGGGGTATATTAGGAGAGAACTAAAACTCCCATCATGTCCAGAGCGTTATTATGGGGCATCATTGGCCATTACATGGAGAGGGGTATATTAGGAGAGAACTAAAACTCCCATCATGTCCAGAGCGTTATTATGGGGCATCATTGGCCATTACATGAAGAGGGGTATAATAGGAGAGAACTAAAACTCCCATCATGTCCAGAGCGTTATTATGGGGCATCATTGGCCATTACATGGAGAGGGGTATATTAGGAGAGAACTAAAACTCCCATCATGTCCAGAGCGTTATTATGGGGCATCATTGGCCATTACATGGAGAGGGGTATAATAGGAGAGAACTTAAACTCCCATCATGTCCAGAGCGTTATTATGGGGCATCATTGGCCATTACATGGAGAGGGGTATATTAGGAGAGAACTAAAACTCCCATCATGTCCAGAGCGTTATTATGGGGCATCATTGGCCATTACATGGAGAGGGGTATATTAGGAGAGAACTAAAACTCCCATCATGTCCAGAGCGTTATTATGGGGCATCATTGGCCATTACATGGAGAGGGGTATAATAGGAGAGAACTTAAACTCCCATCATGTCCAGAGCGTTATTATGGGGCATCATTGGCCATTACATGGAGAGGGGTATATTAGGAGAGAACTAAAACTCCCAGCATGTCCAGAGCGTTATTATGGGGCATCATTGGCCATTACATGGAGAGGGGTATATTAGGAGAGAACTAAAACTCCCAGCATGTCCAGAGCGTTATTATGGGGCATCATTGGCCATTACATGGAGAGGGTATATTAGGAGAGAACTAAAACTCCCAGCATGTCCAGAGCGTTATTATGGGGCATCATTGGCCATTACATGGAGAGGGGTATAATAGGAGAGAACTTAAACTCCCATCATGTCCAGAGCGTTATTATGGGGCATCATTGGCCATTACATGGAGAGGGGTATATTAGGAGAGAACTAAAACTCCCAGCATGTCCAGAGCGTTATTATGGGGCATCATTGGCCATTACATGGAGAGGGGTATATTAGGAGAGAACTAAAACTCCCAGCATGTCCAGAGCGTTATTATGGGGCATCATTGGCCATTACATGGAGAGGGGTATATTAGGAGAGAACTAAAACTCCCATCATGTCCAGAGCGTTATTATGGGGCATCATTGGCCATTACATGGAGAGGGGTATAATAGGAGAGAACTAAAACTCCCATCATGTCCAGAGCGTTATTATGGGGCATCATTGGCCATTACATGGAGAGGGTATATTAGGAGAGAACTAAAACTCCCAGCATGTCCAGAGCGTTATTATGGGGCATCATTGGCCATTACATGAAGAGGGGTATAATAGGAGAGAACTAAAACTCCCAGCATGTCCAGAGTGTTATTATGGGGCATCATTGGCCATTACATGGAGAGGGGTATATTAGGAGAGAACTAAAACTCCCATCATGTCCAGAGCGTTATTATGGGGCATCATTGGCCATTACATGGAGAGGGGTATATTAGGAGAGAACTAAAACTCCCATCATGTCCAGAGCGTTATTATGGGGCATCATTGGCCATTACATGGAGAGGGGTATATTAGGAGAGAACTAAAACTCCCAGCATGTCCAGAGCGTTATTATGGGGCATCATTGGCCATTACATGGAGAGGGGTATATTAGGAGGGAACTAAAACTCCCAGCATGTCAAGACTGCAACTAAGGGACAGACAAAGGAAGAGATTTATCGAAAGTGGTGTAACGCTGGGTTCGCACTTGAGCGTATTTGAGTGTATTCACGCGCGTTTTTGTCGTGCGTATTACAGCGCATTTTTGGAAATAGGAAACGCGCGTTGTACGCGCGTTCGTGTGATTGACCACTCTGGCGTCAATCACAATACGCGCGACAAAACGCCCCAAAGAAGCTCCTGTACTTCTTTGGGCGTAGGGCGTTTTACAGCGCGTTCGTATGCGCTGTAAAACGCTCAGGTGAGAACAATGCCCATAGGGAAACATGGGTTTTCGCCTGTTGAGTGTTTTACAGCGCGTAGGAACGCGCTGTAAAACGCTCAGGTGTGAACCCAGCATCAAGGAAAACTGGCTGGCGGAAGTAGACCAGGGTTTTTGTTTTTTTAACATCCGATCTGACGCTGATGTTGGGACTGGGGGGACTGATGGGGAGGGGGCTGATCTCAGCCTGATGGACCTTGGGGGTCTGATGAAAATTATTTTTTTCTTATTTTCTTCCTACAAATCCTAGGTGCGTCTTATAGTCCAAAAAATATGGTATGGGTTTAGTTCCCCTTTAAAAAAGACAAAAAAAAATACAAAATCTAGAAAGATATGCTAATAGTGTAATAGTGCTGACCCCCATAAAAAAGGTAACGTTGTATAATATAGATTTTCGGGGTTATCTGACTGGATAAGTCATCAGCATCTGATCGGCATGATCAGTCACGTGAATGGGGCTGAGCTGCGAATAGGAGCACCCGTGCCTTCTCAAACTGCAACAGAATTTATTAACCCCATCAGCACAGTCCCCCTTCACAGATGACCAGACAGTAGAAGTTCCTCGGACGGACCTCCTCACTCAGCCCACTTGCGCTCCTCAGTGTCTGTTAATGCGCTGGACATGTGAGTGTGACGTCAGTGTGCTGTATGAGCGTGTGATCTATAGTGATCCAGATGTGACAGGGAGGCCTGCTAATTGGTTGGGGATACTTAAAGTGCCCGTACCCGCCAATAACCGCAAAAATGGCCGGCCGTCCGTCCTGGCCTTGCGCCGGACGGAGGAGCAGGAGTCTAAAAACCGGACGTCTGGCCACCTTAATGGTCTGGGGGACCGCTGCTATATAGAATACAGGCAGGTGTGAATAATAATCTATTACCTTCCCTACGTCTGGTCAGGGTTCCACCCTCCTGCGGCTGAGCTCACGCCCTGATGGGAACATGGACAAGAAACAATAATCAGATTAGAAATTAGAATTTTAATCATTCTCTCATTTTGTATCTGTCATTCTACGTCGTCTACTCCATTCATATCCAGAGCTGCATTCAAAATTCTGCTGGTTGCCCTTGGAAAGGGCAGCTTAGCCACCAACCCCCCCACCTATGTGACCCAACAGCTCAGTTCTGATTGTAAAAGGCCTGTTTTGGCCTTTTACACAGCCAGGGCATCGAGCAGGCTGTGGTTTGGGTATGCCTCTGTTATATACCCCCTCAAGTGATCATGTATAGACAGGAAGGGGTTAATCGTAGCCCACTACCCTCGTACCGAACCTCCGGTTTTAAATAATTGACATTCACTGACTTAAAATCCGCACCAGGGGTCAATTTTGCTGCAGATTTTTGACGCAACGCATGGATGAGACGTGAGGAAATGTTCACGTGGCGGAAATTGTTAAATTTGCTGTGCAATTTCTGTCAGAAAGCCGAGGCGCTTTCCGTGGTGGATTTGGAGCTCAAAAACCACAGGTGCATCGCCCATTTACACAAAAAAAGGCACCGATAAGTGGCACGGAAGAAGAGGAAGAGAAATAGATAGCATTTTGCAGTGGTAAATCCGCTGTGTGAACATGACCTAAACGGACTCATCCACTTTGCAGATTCGCAGCATATGCGCCCCATGTGAACACTCCCTAAAAGTTATTTTGCCTTTATAGATCGCTCTGAGCCCGTCCAATAATCCAGAAAATGGGATTATTAATAATTTACCACACGAAACCCTAAATTGTAGCAAATTCCATATTGTCCTCCCCCTTTTTTTTTCCATGGTAGAGTCCATCCCCCCCATTATACGCACAGCTTTATCAATGAGGAGCACCTCTGTGCACGCTGTAAACCCCCGCCAATAGCGTTCTCCGCCCATTAGATAAACCCATCCAATCGCCTTCTACCTCCCCGTCCAATCGCCCCGCCCATCACATTGCATCCAGGCAGCACCACTACTCCTCTCCTAGTCCACATGTAGGGGCGGGGTATGGTGCGCTAGCTTTCGACCAATCAGAACACACTGTCGCCTCTTTTACCCGCCCACTTCGATTGTAGCCAATCCAGGGGCTGGGATGTGAGTGTTCCGGCAGAGGAGGGAGGATAGGGTTGGCCAATGAGAAGGCAGACACGGGCGCACAGGGGGATACACGTGATGGCATACACGTGTTTGTATGTAAGTGTTCGCTGCAGAGACAATCCGCTGGCTCCAGAGACATCCAGTGAGGGGAGAGAGACGGCTGCATCTTGGAATAGGAGCTAAAGGCATTCCTGCCTGCAAAGTATTTTTAATTGTGAGACATCTGCTAATGCTAAGACCTCGAGAGAGAGCTCCTTGAAGCCAGAGACTACTACTATCGAGACAGCACAGTCAGATATCTCTATAGACTGCCTGATTTCTGTTGAGACCTAGGAAGGAGAGAGAGAGACATCAGCCCCATCACTGCTGTAGAGACCGCATAGAAGCCGCTCTTCCGATCACAGCGGTCTAAAGAGAGACCTTTTATTGAGGTTCATGCTGCAGCTTCTTATTGGGGACGGCCCAGACAGCCGGCGACTGGGAAGGAGACCGTCACATGAGCGACAGCCCAGGACACCACCCAAAATCCTGACGGAGAGAACAAAGAGCCCGGCTGCAGAGGTGAGTGCCTTCGAAAGGAAGGGAGATTCCATCGTCCTGTGTCCCCCCCCCCCATGTGGTATCGTCCTGTCACATCTTCTGCATTTGTGCCGTTATTTGCAGCGCTCGGGAGTTCTAGGGTTAATCTTTGCGCAGCGGCGGTTAATCCTGCAGCGGGGGATTGGGAGCAGTGGAAGGGTTAATGTAACGTAGTATCAGCCTTGTTTGTTGTGCCTGGAAACCATCGACAAGCAGCTGCTGTTGACGGATCTTGCTGTGGTTTTATTTGCATTCTTATTATTATGATTTTTGTTTGTGTCTGTTTCCGGGAAAGCTGGGTGACCGCCAGCATGGCCACCGCAGAGGGCGGTGACAACTCTGTGTGGGTTATATAGTAGGCCATCTTGGTTGTCGCCCTCCATGGTGAGGATGATGAGGTAATACTCCGGCGCAGCGATCTCCTACCTGCGGGCACAGTCTCTGATTTGGGACATCATCAGTATTTTGGGTTGTGACAGTCGCCTGATGACTGACATAATGCTCCTACATCTCTGCACAAAGAGGTTCTGCAGCAGCTGGAGTACATTTCCCCACATACTGCACCCTTGCGGTTAGACCGTTCTCGGGCGTCCCTCCTGAGAATTCTGCATCGCGCTCTCCCTCTGTCCTTCCTCCTGGAAATGTATGAAATTAATTCACACCTGAGTGTTACCGTGTCCCCTTGTCAGAGGGGGCGTTCCCTCTGCCGGCTCTGGCACTGATTGGAGATGGCGCGGAGACAGGGGTGTGGCACAACACAAGTTAAAATAAAAGATTCTCCAGGATTGTGGATCACTAAAGAGGAGCGGTCAGGAGAGCGGTGTGTTCCAGCAGAGAGGTGGACGTCCGCTAGATCCCGTTCATTCCAGCAGATTGATGGGCACCTGGTAGATTTCCAGCTGAGAGGTGGGCACCTGGTAGATCCCATTGATTTCTGCAAGAGGTGGGCGTCTGGTAGATTTTGGCAGGGAGGTGGGAGTCAAGTAGATCCCATTGATTCCAACAGATTGATGGGTATCTGGTAGATGTCCAGCTGAGAGGTGGGCTTCCAGTAGATGTCCAGCTGAGAGGTGGGCTTCCAGTAGATTTCCAGCTGAGAGGTGGGCTTCCAGTAAATTTTCAGCAGATAGGTGGGCATCTAGTAGATCCCATGGATTCTAGCATAGAGGTGGGCATCTGGTAGATTCCGGCAGATAGGTGGGCGTCTGGTAGATTTCCAGCGGAGAGGTGGGCATCTAGTAGATCCCATGGATTCTAGCATAAAGGTGGGCGTCTGGTAGATTTCCAGCAGATAGGTGGGCATCTAGTAGATCCCATGGATTCTAGCAGATAGGTGGGCATCTAGTAGATCCCATGGATTGTAGCAGATAGGTGGGCGTCTGGTAGATTCCGGCAGATAGGTGGGCGTCTGGTAGATTTCCAGCAGATAGGTGGGCATCTAGTAGATCCCATGGATTCTAGCAGATAGGTGGGCATCTAGTAGATCCCATGGATTCTAGCAGATAGGTGTGCGTCTGGTAGATTCCGGCAGATAGGTGGGCGTCTGGTAGATTTCCAGCAGATAGGTGGGCGTCTGGTAGATTTCCGGCAGATAGGTGGGCGTCTGGTAGATTTCCGGCAGATAGGTGGGCGTCTGGTAGATTTCCAGCAGATAGGTGGGCGTCTGGTAGATTTCCGGCAGATAGGTGGGCGTCTGGTAGATTTCCAGCAGATAGGTGGGCGTCTGGTAGATTTCCAGCAGATAGGTGGGCGTCTGGTAGATTTCCAGCAGATAGGTGGGCGTCTGGTAGATTTCCAGCAGATAGGTGGGCGTCTGGTAGATTCTAGCAGATAGGTGGGCGTCTGGTAGATTCTAGCAGATAGGTGGGCGTCTGGTAGATTCTAGCAGATAGGTGGGTGTCTGGTAGATTCTAGCAGATAGGTGGGCATCTAGTAGATCCCATGGATTCTAGCATAGGGGTGGGCGTCTGATAGATTTCCGGCAGATAGGTGGGCGTCTGGTAGATTTCCAGCTGAGAGGTGGGCGTCCGGTAGATTCCGGCAGATAGGTGGGCATCTGGTAGATTTTCAGCAGATAGGTGGGCATCTAGTAGATCCCATGGATTCTAGCATAGAGGTGGGCGTCTGGTAGATTCCGGCAGATAGGTGGGCGTCTGGTAGATTCAGGTAGAGATTGTGCGTCTGGTCGATCCCATTATTCTGGTAGATTTTGGCAGAAGTGGGTGTTCGGTAGAGGTCAGTACCAGACCTCCTCATTTAATGGGTGCTCAGGCTGTTTCTACTTGGCCTCGCCAGTGAGCAAATGCGACCTTGCAGTGCCCATATTACCCCTGGCAGTGCCCGCCAAATACCACACAGACATGTAAGTTAGTGCAGTGCAGTTAATTTCAATGACCCACAGGTGACCTCTTGATTGTCTCATTCCTCTCCCCATCCGGACCACCATGACAGCTTCTCCTTGTGCCATGCAAACCTCTTTTGCTTCTTTTCCAGCCCCCTCCCCACCTTGCCATCCATAGTGCCTCAGATGGTAATATTACCCACACAGGAATAGCGCTCCTCCTAGTGCCTCACGCAGTCATACTGCCCCCATCGGTGCTCCCTCTACAGTAATGTGCCCCCAAATAGTAGTTATGTCCTTCAAAAAGAGCGCCACAGCTGTCCACAGGTTGTGTGTGGTATTGAAGATCAGCCATAGACAGTGACAGTGCTGATTCTGGAAAAACATGGCCATGACTTTCTAATCCTCGATACCCCTTAAAGGGGTTTTCCTAAAATAGTTCCTTGGCCTTCCTTGGCATCCATGTCAGTGGAGCCTTCCACGGACCCGTTGTCGCCACAATAGGTCCTGCTCTATCTGACTTTTCCACGCCAGCCTCGTTGGCTGCGGAGGGAGGTCGCACGGCTGCCTCTAAGGGGATTTGGGATCAGCCTTTGAACTACAGCAGAGATATCCACGGCTGTTATAACGAGCCGTCTGGTGACCACGTGGCAGCTGATCCACAGCTCTGTGTGCGTTTACTAACATCGCACCTGGAATCTGCACACAAAAATATGACAAATTGTGGTTTAGCTGACGCATTTCACCTCAGTGGAGCTGTAGCGGTAGTCTAGGAAACGCGAGGCACATACATAAAACCCCCTCTGTGTGGATTTGAACCCAGGACCTTCCACTGCCCTGAAGGGACAGAGGAAAAATTCAGTTCTTAGTAATCCGCTATGTTTGAGTTTCTTAAAGGGGAAGTCCACTAAAAATCCCAAGTTGCCTACTGTAGCTATCGATTACACAGATTTGTTAGTCACGCTCAGGCGCAGACTTGTCACGAAGTTGCTTAGCAACAGAAGGTGCGTCCTGTGGATGACCACTTCAGGTACCTTTGCTCAGGTGAAGGTCTGACTTGAGAAATGTTGCTCACGTGGGGTAAATGTTTAATCAGTGGGGGTCTCACAGCTGGGACCTCCTAACAATCCTAGGAGCAGACAGTTTGAGCTCGCATCGTACGGATAAATGTCCCTAATAGCCGTACCTCCCCTGCATGCTTAGACCACTCAGGAGCCTTAATATGGCGGGTGACCACCCCCAGCATCCGTGGAATAACGGACGATTTAGTAGTCGCCCAGATTTTGCCAGGACACGTACAATTAGGAAACTTGTAACAGGATGGCGAGGATGACTGTAGGTTATAATTAAATATGTTCTGTACACTAGAGAACATTTCTATTCTTGAGCTATTTGTCATTGGGGGCGGAGCCATGACAACCTTTTTATTTTTCTGGAACAGTTGTGGCTCCAGGCGTGAATTCCGTACAGCAGCGCAGTTTAAACATGAGAAAATGCCACGGCCTTTGGGGACTCCTACATTCTTAGTGGAGCCGCCCCGCCCCTTTGTGTATTGGAGTGGAGTTCCCCTTTAATGAAGCAGTAGGTGCCTGTTCTTTGTATCCGTTGTGCCGTTCATGTACACAAGCCATTGTTTTTGTGCAGGCAGGCTGGCGTGGCCACTTTTTGTCTTCCCTCCGCTTGTCTTGGCATACGCTCAGGGCACAGCATGTTCTAATTTGATAACATATTTGTTGTCCTTTGTGCACATGTTGGCGATGCCAGGGTGGTTGCAAAATCCTGTCCGGCGTCCCGTGCTTCCCTGATTGCTCCCTCTGCTCCACACTGCCCCCTCCTGTCGGGATGTGGAACATACTGACAGATCTAAGGTCATTCTCACTTTCTTCTCCAGTAATGTGATTGCCCTTGTGTAACACCCGACACGTGTTGGCGCTCCGTACATTGCTTCAGCATGGTGTCACCTCGCCAGGAGAGACAAACGTTCCAGCCACAAGCAGTGCCCTTTGGTTCAGACATTTCATGTGATCAAGGAATTGGAGATTACAAAAATCTAACTTCAGCTTAGAGGAACTCCACTTGGTATTGCTTCACCCAGGGATGACCTAACATTTCTTCAGGTCGTCTACGCAGGGCAGCGATCCACGCGCTCCTCTGGGACTGCCGAGGACGCATAGCTGTCTCCGCGCATCCACACAGCGGGTGTCCCCCATGGTTGTGATTGGTGAGGGTCCCAGTGGTCGGACCCACAGCAATTTAAAAGGGTTGTCTCGCCTCAGACATTGGTGGCACATCGTTAGTATATGCCACCAATGTCTGATAGGTGCAGGCCCCACGTCTAGGACCGCTGTGATCCTCAAATTGGGACCCCTGAAGTTAAACAAAATTCTCTACTCGGCCACTTGCGGAACCTCTCAAGCGCGGTGTGCTCTTCACTTTAGGGGGCCCAATCTAGAGATAAGTGCCACCTCTAGGACCCGTACCTGGTGGCATGTCCTAGCGATATGCCACCAATGTCTTGAGGTGACACAACCCCTTTAAGTTGTTAATGGCAACCCGTTTAAGATGGGTGTGCACCTTAGATAGCTTCGGGTCAGCGGATATTCCTCCCATCCAACCCATGGCCAAATGTGCATGTGTTCTCAAAAGGAGACTCCTTTTGGCGGTGGCTAATCTCCTGAGAGAAAAAGGATTGGGCATGTTGAAAGTCAAGATGACGATCGTTCTTTCAGGTGGGAAGGGTCTCATGAATCAGTTGTAGAGGTGGAAGGCGTGGCAGAGTATGGCAGCCACATAGATAACCATCAGATTGTGTTGAGATTTCAGGACTAAGAGTTTTCCCTTGTGTCCCCTTCTAGACAGCAGATTCATACATGGAAGACACAGATTCCTCCGACTTCTTGTCCTCTGGCGACTCCGTTTGTTCAGGAAGCCATTCCACCACCACCACTAAGCAAGAAGGACGCAAGTATGTCGACCTCGACATGTTCCTCACCGATCCCATGGAGGACAGCAGCAGCAAAACAGAAGATGACTTTGAGAACTCTAACATGATCCCAAACTCGCGGCTGACCAGTGCGGACCACCCGGTCTTGATCCGCCTGGAGAACGAGTATCTAGCCAGGAGGACTTTCTGGCACCGGCGTTCAAGGCAGCATCACCTTTACCATGGAGACATAGAAGGAAGGACATCGTGTACTGAACAGAGCCATCTGACTAATGGTGAGTCACCCCTGAAACAGAACAAGCAATCGAAGAACTTTGTGTTGCAAGAGGACCAAAAGTTGGAAGCTCCTCGTGGACTCAAAAGGCAAAGGAAAGCCGAGATGTCCACGCCCTCAAGTTGGTGGAACGATGAGAAGTTGAACCTGAAAATATCTGAAGGAGACCGGATATTTGCTCAGAAGGTACTTGTCATAGATCTTGTGTTTGACCCATAAATCCTTGGGCCTCAATCTATAATGACCATTGTGATGGCAATACTGAAGATGTTAAAGGGGCTATCCATTGTTTAAAACATGCCCCCTAATGACCGGGCCCCTCATATAGAGTATATTTACCCTGGCACCCGAGTCACTCCTGATCCGCGCGAAGGGGAGATGCAGGGTGGCCGTGCGGCGATCAGGAGCAACGCCGATGCCAGGGTGTATAATCTATATGAGGGGCCTGGGTATCGGGGGGCATGTTTTAAACATTGGATAACCCCTTTAATAGTGCCGCCATCAGTGTCTTAGTGAATGTCCTTGTGGTACAGATCAATAACTTTTTATTTTTACTTTTCTCAGTGCCGTGAACTTCAAGGTTTTATAAAGCCACTGACGGAACTTCTGAATGGACTGAAACGCGGAAGATACGATCGAGGTAATAATCCTACCATGTTCTTTAGTGCAGCAATATAATAGTTAGAACCCCCCGCCAGACGATGATTTACTCAGTGGACTCTGGTATAGCAGGCAGCCCCGTGGGTGGTTGGCGGTGTCTCTATGTAAAGAGTGAGTCAGCGCCGGCGAAAGCCGAGCAGAAAAGCCGCACAGCGGGGGATTTCTAAGGGTGGGATTGTGCGCAGTTATTTACAGCGCTCCCTCTGACCCCGGGCTGCGGCATGAAACTGTCCTAAGGAGATATGTTAATGCGTGAGCAAGGCCAGGCACAGATAGGAAAGGTTTTCCCCTAAGGCAGGCATGTCCAAACTCTGGCCCTCCAGGTGTTGCAGAACTACAACTCCCATCATGCCCTTCTGTAGGTTGTCCAGGAATGATGGGAGTTGTAGTTTTGCAACATCTGGAGGGCCGGAGTTTGGACATGCCTGCCCTAAGGCTTCTAGGCAGTGGAAGTGAGAGGTTTCAGCAGCACAGAATATTTCAGGAGATGAGTGTACTGATCTTGTAAGGAGCAGTGACTTGTCCACCCATGTGATATTGGTGAGGACAGGACCTGCAGGTGATGGGGAGGAAGAGGAGTGGAGACTAGTGGCAGATCTCACAGCAGCACAGAGTATATCAGGAGAGAAGTGCGCTGATCTTGTGATGGCCACTGAGCTGTAGTGAACATAGTGGGGGCTTGATGGACATAAAAGGGCGTGTCAAGGTAGCTTACAGACTGAAAGTGGGTGGTGTGGGGGTCGGATCCCACCTTGGCAGGTCTAGTCCGGGCATAGAGGACACAAACAGGACTACTAATCAGAATTCATTACTGTTATGACAGCCTTCAGAGAGTGCTAATGATATCTGACCTAGTTCTTCTTGTCCTGATCTTGGTGACCCATTTCTACTCCTCCGGTTGCATCTAGAGCCGCACCCAGAATTATGCATGATGCCTGTTGGTAGCAGCGCGTTGTTGGGCTTGGCGCCAAGTTGGCATTTCTCCTGTCAGGTGGCAGAGTGAAGATAAAATTCTTCTTCCATAGACAGTCTGCACAGTTTAAATGCTGCTTTGAATGCAACTGGAGTATAATAGGGGATCTTAAAATTAACGCAGGATAAATCTGTACTACCGGAATACGAATTATACAGCGCACCACAGAAAAGGCAGATAAACCAAGTCTCCCAGTTGTCCTCGTTCCTTCTGACCCTATATGTCCGTCCCAGTGTCCATTGATGTATGTGTGGACATGCCGTACAGGATTTGATAGTAATCAGTTTTCCTTCTTCTGCCAGGACTTAGCAGTTTCCAGCAGAGTGTCGCTATGGATCGCATACAGAGGATCGTTGGAGTTCTTCAAAAGCCAGAGATGGGGTGAGTGGGTTATAGGGTCCTCACTACCCCCCCCCCCTTATATACTCACCTCTTCCTAACTATTCCACATTATATACTCCCTACTCCCTCACCAGCTTCTTACTGCCCCTCATTGTATACTCACCAGCTCCTCACTACCCCCCATTATATACTCACCAGCTCCTCACTACCCCCTATTATATACTCACCAGCTCCTCACTACCCCCCATTATATACTCACCAGCTCCTCACTACCCCCTATTATATACTCACCAGCTCCTCACTACCCCCATTATATACTCACCAGCTCCTCACTACCCCCTATTATATACTCACCAGCTCCTCACTACCCCCCATTATATACTCACCAGCTCCTCACTACCCCCTATTATATACTCACCAGCTTCTCACTACCCCCCATTATATACTCACTACCTCCTCACTACCCCATTTTTATACTCGCCACCTCCTCACTACCCCATTATATACTCGCCTCCTCCTAACTGTCCCCCATTATATACTCGCTCCTCACTACCCCCCATTATATACTCACCACCTCCTCTTCCTTCACTCGGTCCTTTCCTCCTCTTTATTCCACCTACTCTCTATCAAACTCGGGTTGTAACTCCCATGTTGTTGCTTTCCAGAGAGCGGTACCTGGGCACACTTCTACAGGTGGAAATGATGTTGAAGATTTGGTTCCCTAAGGTCACCAGCTCCCAGTCCTCCTTTTCATCTTCATCATCGGACTACGATATGGATGAACCCCGATATAAAATGGCCAAGGTAACGACCCTCACTAGCACTTGCCGCTCTTGATTTCTTCTGTCCCTGCTTGAAGTGGTCACTGATTTTCCTCTTTCCCCGTGCAGCATCCAGACATCTCATACACAGAGAAGAAAGATTGCCAAACGGTGCCAACACCAAGCAGCCGTTCCATGAATAGTCCACCTGACCATCCACCCCAGGCCCCGGTGCACTCCGATTGTGCCTGTTGCAAAGAAAGGGCTCAGGTTTTGGTCCAGTGGCCCAATATGAACCTGACGTGGATGCACACCGCTCCCATCTGTAATCCACCTCTCAGCCAGGTCGACATGCATCACCTGAAGCGAGCCATAGGCCAGGAGTTGTTTGGACCCAATGCCCCCAGTTGTGGCATCATCTTCATTGTGCAGAACAATCAGCCATCATCACTGTCTCATCCCGATACTGTGACGGAGGCCGAACAGCCCATCGCACCTACAAGCTTCAGACAGGCGTACCGAGAGCAACTTCCTCTCCGCAGCCAAAGTGCTCCGGCCATCGCCCCGCCTGCCGATACACAAAATCTGAAGGCCTGCAAGGCCCATTCACATTCCCTACCTCTGATACCAACGTGTACTCATAGACCTGAAGGAGACAATACTTAGACTCGAACTTATGGGGTCTCCCGGTCTAGAAGAACTCTCTTCATCCAAATATGATCCAAACCACCCCGTTTTGGATCCTACAAATGACAACCTAACGCTTCAAGGCGAAAGGGAACATTACAAGAAAACAAAAAGTTGGATGTCTCGTGGTCGTCTTTTTCTTGTTTTCGAGGAACTCACTCCATGAAGTTTTCCCTGTTTTCCTGAGACATTGGGGGGGGCGAGCTGGACATGCTGATAAAAATATGGCGTCTTATTTCACATAAACAGCAATATTTCAGAACCTTTGCGGGTCTGAAGCTTTCACAAAATGTCAGACTGCACCTCCTGGACTGAGATGCCAAGGGTTGGGTCGCCTACATCTCAATACTTATAGGTTTAACCCCCCATGGACACATGTCGAAACTTGGCAAACTCTCTTTATGGGTGTTCCCAGTGGAATCTGGGCAGGGGTAGGAGAGCCCCAAAGTTGCCAACAAAAATGTTGGTATTCATGTGGTCTTCAGAAGATTGCGTGTAAACTGAAGTCCATATAAGACGTGGAGTAGTTGAGCAACCAGATAAAAATGCAGCCACTATCTTCTCCATTCCACTGTAGGGATAGAGGATTAAAGGCGGAGGGCTCATGTGCAAATATGGGTCTGGTTTATGGAAACTGTCTAAAAGAAAAAACTGTCTTTGCTGCCCATAGCAACCAGTCAGAGCGCAGCTTTCATTTTACCACAGCAGGTTAAGAAACTAAAGGTGTGCTCTGATTGGTTGCTAATGGCAGCCAAGGCCATCCAAGCTCAGGTAAAGTGAAAGCTGCTCTCTGATTGCTGCCAATAACAACCAATTAGAGCAGAGCTTTCATTTTACCTGAGCTCAGTTTGCTATTACTGGCCATAGCAACCAATCAGAGCACAGCTTTCATTTCACCAGAGCAGGTTAGGACACAAAAGCTGCTCTCTTCTTGGTTGCTGCGGGCACCAAAAGCAATTCAAGCTCAGGTAAAAAGAAAGGTGCGCTCTGATTGGTTGTTTTACCTGAGCTCAGTTTGCCTTTGCTGCCCACAGCAACCAATCAGAGCGCAGCTTTTGTTTAAGTGCCCTGGAAAAATAAAAGCTGTGCTGTGATCTGGTTGCAATTGGTTTTCATAAAACTGCCCCTTAATGTTATGATTTTATTGTGTGTGTGTGTATATATACTAATATTTGTTATTACTTGGGAGATTGCAAACCCAAACATGAAGAGGAATCCATAACTTAAAGGGGATGATGCACTAAATGGGGGAACATTTGCCCAAACTGTCTATAGCAACCAATCATAGCGCAGCTTTCAGTTTATCCGAGCAGTTGGTTGCTTTGGGCAGCGAAGACTTTTTTTTTTTTTCTTTCAGTTTAATAAAAAATCTGATTACTACTGCCGCCTGAAATGGCATGATATGAATGCAGCCAAGCAGCTGCCCCCCACAGTCAGCACAGCCCTGTCTGACAATCTGGGTGCTAGGCAACCAGTCTTTTGATTGGATTTTTCAGCCCTAGCAACCAGTCTGAATGAGATTTGCCTAGCAGCAGCCTATACTGCGTCCTGATTCATGGTATTTGAAGAAATCGGACAGGCTTGTGGCATTTTGCTGCTGATACGGACTTGCGTTCTTGCACGACTATTCATTTCTGGTCGGGTTCGGTTCTTTCTTTCTTAAAAATGGGGCAAGTACCTCTATGCACTAAGAAGGTCTATGCAGTTTATACATAGGAGGTGGACAGAAATAAAAACCTGTGACTATGCCGGGAAGGCTGTATATCGGTGTCTTCTGCTGCTTGCCATATGGTTCAGGCGCTTTGTGCAAGAGTTTAGGAATAACCACAGCAGCACAGAGTCTTTCAGGAGAGGCGGGTGCCAGTCTAATGTCCCGTCCAACTGATGGGATCCTGTTACTTTGGACAAGGCTGCCGGATACGAGGAGTGGGAGGTCACAGAGATAATGGAAGGAGCTGTGGGTGGGGGGGTCTCACAGCAGCACAGAGTATTGCCGGACTTTGGGGGGAAAGCCACGGAATAACAGCAAGTTCTCCACTTGTTTCTCAGCGAGGTCTTTTTTTGTTTTACCATTATTTTGTAAAAATGAAAATAAATTTTGTATTCAAATCCATGTGAAATCTCTGTGTCTCTGTGGTATGGGGGGGGGGGGGGTTATTAAAGGGGCAGCGTGTTATCCCGATGCACTATGTAGACTGCACGAAACTGTCACAAAGCCTCAGCTGTGAAAAGTATTGGTTTGGACCAGTTTCCAGCCTACGCAAGAATGGTTTTGTTCACTGACCGCAAGCAGAGATCTTTAAAATATTGTAGTGAGAAACGGCAGCACCATATAATCGAAGAATGCGGATCCGTCAGTTCTGGTAATTTCCGTATGGCGGATTAGAGAAATGTTTTGTGTATGGCCGTCCTCCCTGAACCTTGGATTTGGGTGATGTGCCCATTAGACCGATGTTCTCTCGTACACGTTGAGTAATAGGGTGCTGGGTGCCAAGTTTTTTTTTTTACAGTGCAGGTTGGCACAGCCTGTAGAACAGCCACGTGTGGAGTCAGAACATAATGTAACGACTGCAGGTACAACAGGCGTGGCTGGTGGCTGTACAGTACTTTCCTGTTCCATGTGAGACGAGAAGAACACTGTTAACCCCAGGGCATCCATGCCTACTGGTGACATAACAGCGGGGGAGGGGCTGCTAAACACCGACATATGGGAAAACTGTAAATGACGTTTCCTCTTTCTTCACATATATTACAGTCATAATTCAGATAACCCAGAAGGTTTCGTAATCCAGCGCTATGATCATGCAGGACTGGCTGCTATGGGCTCTACCCTTAAAAGTGACTTACCTGCAGACTGTCACTGAGGTGTCACTGACAGCAGTGAGGGGGGGAATGGAGAGGGGAGCAGGAATAAGAGATGGAGCTATTCTGGGGGGGCCAAGAATGAAAGGGTGAGCAAGGCGGGGACCAGGATTAAGAAGAAAAGCCTTGCTTAGGACCAGGATTGAGAGGGAAACCATAATGGGCACCACAAATGAGAGATGGATATATGCTGGGGGGCCAAGAATGAGAGGGTGAGCAAGGTGGGGACCAGGAATGAGCGGGGGGATCACAAATATGAGGTGGAGCTATGCTGGGGGCCAAGAAAGAGAGGGAGCTAGGTGGGGGGCCAGGATTAGGAAGAAAGGTCATCCTTAGAACCAGGATTGAGAGGGGAACCATAATGGGCACCACAGATGAGAGATGGAGGTATGCTGGGGGGCCGAGAAGGTGAGCAAGGTGGGCACCAGGAATGAGAGGAGGAGCTATGCTGGGGGCCAAGAAAGAGAGGGAGCTAGGTGGGGGGCCAGGATTAAGAAGAAAAGTCATCCTTAGGACCAGGATTGAGAGGGGAACCATAATGGGCACCACAAATGAGAGATGGAGGTATGCTTGGGGGCCAAGAATAAGAGGGTGAGCAAGGTGGGGACCAGAAATGAGCGGGGGGGATCACAAATATGAGGTGGAGCTGTGCTGGGGGCCAAGAAAGAGAGGGAGCTAGGTGGGGGGCCAGGATTAGGAAGAAAGGTCATCCTTAGAACCAGGATTGAGAGGGGAACCATAATGGGCACCACAGATGAGAGATGGAGGTATGCTGGGGGGCCGAGAAGGTGAGCAAGGTGGGCACCAGGAATGAGAGGAGGAGCTATGCTGGGGGCCAAGAATGAGATGGAAAGCCTAGGTGAAGGACAAGGAATAAGAGGAAGAGCCATTCTTAGCACCAGGATTGAGATGGAGAATCATGTTGGGGACCAGGAATGAGAGGGGGGGACCATAATGGGCACCACAAATGAGAAGTGGCACTATGCCAGGGGACCAGGATTGAGAGGGGGGCCATTCTGGGGACTAGGAATGAGAGAGAGAGCCAAGTCTAGGACCAGAATGGGGGGTGGGGACTAGGAATGAGAGAAAAAGACAAGTTTAGGACCAGAATGGGGGTTGGGGGGCATGCTGGAGCTATGGTGGCCAAGAATGAGAGGGGGAGCCAGGTGGGGACCAAGAATAAAATAAGGAGCCATGCAGGAGACTGACACCGGATATCTGAAGAGACCGATTTTATATTAGTACCCCTTTCTGAAAATAACCAGATTACTGCCCCCTAGTGGCCAATCCTATCCTCAATCACAACCAATGTATGCCTTACCTATGAAATTAGTTCATGAAAAGTTCCTCAACTTTCAAATACTTTTTGTTTCAACTCCTCACTATGTTCAAGATCTCTGCTTGTTGTCAGTGTTTTATTTTTTGTAACCTCCAAATAACTGTGCCACAACCTGCATGTGAACCCAGCCTTAATCTGAGGCATTGTCTACCTATTTAGAGGTGTGATCAGATTGTCTATCCGCCATATTCTTGAGAATTGGTGTACGTGCCTCCTGGTCACATGACTTCAATTATTAATCTGACAAAAATTTCACTAATCCAGATTTTTTCATAATCTGGAAATCACATAATAAAACCTCCTGACACCATTTTTTGTAGGGCACAGCCGAATAGTTCGGAACATTGCAATAGCCAAAGCAGAGGGTACGGTGTGGCAGAGCTGATAGGACTGTATTTAATATATTTTAATCATTTTTAGTGATTTTTGTTGTGTTTCATGGTTTTTAGTATTCAGCTGCATGCAGTACCTACATCCCACCTACAGATGTCACCGTTTACTTTAACTTACTGTAGGAATTTCTCCTAGGTCTCTCAGTAGAAACCAATGGAAACAGTGACACCTACAGGCCATAGAGTGAAATAGCATTGAAATAAAAAGAAATTCTTGAAAGCACCTCAATATGTGTTTTAGTTTGGGGCACAAGCCCTTTATGGACAGGATGAGGGAAAATGTACAGGTTTTCTTACATTACGGATCACAAAAATACAAAACTGTATTTTTTTTACAAAGTTGTAAGCAATATGTGACCGGCTTTCATTTATAAAACATTATTCATATTCTTAAAAGTGCTTGTAGATAAAAAAACAGATTAAATGTGCTTGCTTGAGGATTAGTGAGGAAAATATATATTTAGGTACAGTCAGTGGCGTAGCTATAGAGGTTACGATTACACCTGGGCCTGAGGTTCCTCTGTACCCTGGGACCTTCTGCCAATACCTTTGTGTGTACCTGGTACACAACAACCCCTCCACATACCTTCAATTACCCTAGAATACTACAATGAACACAGAGTTCTGGGTCATTTTGGATGTCATATAAGAGAACCAAACCCATGAGTCATAGATTAAGCTTTTAAAGCGTTTTTGTGGTGGGTACCAAATCTGGATAGAACCCATTAGGCCGAGGTTGAACCCACCATGATTCTGATCATGATCTACAGCATCAGTTCTCCATCATACACCTCAGTAATCCTTTCAGGTAACCCAGATGTCTTCAGATGTCTCTCAAGCTTCTACCACCTTCTGTGATGGACCAATCAAACCTAGATGTTTCTGCAACAAGACTTTTTGGCTTCAGTGTCTTGAGCTTGAGTAGCAGGAGTATCATTAGATAAGACCACAGTCTTTTCTTTTGGTTCACCTCCTTTGCTCTTCAGAACCCTCGTGTAGATGTCTAGGAGATAAGAAGGCCATTAGTAGCCATACATGAACATGTCTTCAGACCACCTAGTGAAGGGTGGATCAGTTAGTCTTCCTACATGTGTAATATCTAGAATCTACAGATGAGCTCAACATCTTCACCTAGGCTGCTTAAGAAGACCTCACGACAGGACGAGACACTCACCCCTGAGAATGGTTTCGAAGGCCAGTTCAACGTTGGTGGAGTCGAGAGCGGAAGTCTCCATAAATAACAATCCATTACTGTCTGTTGGGAAGAAGAACCGAAGACGGCATGAGGGATTTCTCTAAGGAAACTTGGTACATGATGCTGTTGGGGGTCGACAGAGGATTATAAGGTCCAATAGTTAAATGCAAAAAACATGGTGGAAGTGGGCGCCTTAGAGGTGGAGCTTCATCCTCATGTATGGACCTCGTGGATGCGGTTTCATATATGTTAATTGTGATGGGACAACCCATGTGGAGACCCTATTGATAAGTCCTAAAAATCTCCACATGGGGATACTCTTTTGACCCCTTAATAACTGGAAAATTGTCTGTTTTCTTGCATTTTTTAAAGGAGCCATACTTTTTGTTTCCGTATGAGGGATTGGTTTTTTTGAGTCACAAGTTGTACTTTCTAATGGTACCATTTGACTCCTAAAGTCCCTTCGCCGTACATGTATGGTGGAAGGAGGGAATTTGAATATGGTGCCTGCTTACGAGCGAAACGGGCACTATAGCCGCCGGAGCTAATGTCTGTAATCAGCGATAATGCATATCGCAGAAATTGAACACTTTAGATGCCGAGATCAAACTGTGATCGGGGAAGCCGTTCCTTCGCTCTGATGCGTTGAATCTCTCTGAAGAGACCCAGCATTTCAGAGCGGTAGTTCCCATGGAGGCCTGCAGGTGGCAGGGCTCCATAACATAACGGCAAACCAATGAACTACAATGCAAGCTAAAAGCAATCTGGAGATCACATATTCTTGTCAATTTGGGGGGATGCTTAAAAAAAAAGAAGTAAAAAATAAAAAAAATATAGAAAAATTGAAATCACCTCCTTTCAACAGAATTAAACAATAAAAAACAAAGATTATAGGCATTGCAGCATCCTAAAATGCCTGAACTATTAAAATATAAAAATATTTATCCCATACAGCGAATGGCATAATAGGAAAAAAAATCAAAATGGCTTATTCGCCATTTTTTCATTGCTTCACTTAAAAAATATTCAATAAAATGTGATCCGAAAGTCAAACCATGTGGTATAAATAAAAAACAGATCATCCCGCAAAAAATGAGTTCCGTAGACATAGCTCTAAAAAGGTTATGGGGATCAGAAGATGGCGATGAACAGAAAAAAAATCATTTTTTCCCAATTTTTTTCCGTTATTAAAACACAAGAAAAACTATATACTGTAAATGTGATATCGCTGTAATCGTACTGACCCAGAGAGCCATAGAGACAAAACCCCTAAAAAGATGTCAGAATTTTTTTTTCCAATTCCACCCCATTTGTATTTTTTTTTACAGCTTCTTACTACATCCTATGCAATATTAAGTGGTGCCATTAGAAAGTACAACGTGTCCAGCAAAAGACAAGCCCTCATACAGCTACAAAGGGGAAAAATAAAAAAGTTATGGCTTCAAGAAGGCAGAGAAGAAAAAGAAAAAAATTGCTGAGACTCAAGGGTTTAACCCGTAGGATACCGGAGGTTTTTTCGTTTTAGATTTTTCATTTTTCTTCCCTATCTTCCTTGAGCCATAACTTATATTTCTGTTCACATAGCTGCATGAGTTATACTTTCCAACGCCACCATTTAATTATGGCATACAATGCAGTGGGAAGCTTGTTAAAAAAAAAATCCAAATAGGGTGGAATTAGGAAAAAAACACGATTCCTCCACCGTTCTTTGGGTTTTGATTGCACGGCATTCCGTTTGCGGCAAAACTGACCCATGGCACTCATTCTCTGGGTCAGTACGATTACAAAGATACCACATAAGTATAGTTTTTTTTATGTCTAAATAGTGTAAAAATAAATTTAAACTTTGGAAAAAAAAATGTTTTTATTTTTACATCACCATATTCTCACCCCCATAACTTTTTTTATAGTTATATCTACTGAGCTGTTTGGGGGCTGATTTTTTGCTGGACAATCTGTAGTTTTTACTGATATTATTTTGAAGTTTGTGTGACTTTTTGATCACATTTTATTACATTTTTTGTGTAAGAGAAGCAATGAAAAAAAGGCAAATTGACCATTTTGACCCTTTTTTCCATTATGCCATTCACCGTATTGGAAAAATATTTTTATGTTTTAATAGTACAGGTGGTTTTGGTCGCGGTGATACCCATGATATTTTTTTTTTTTGTTATTTAGGTATTTCGTTTTTTAATTATACGGAAACGGGGTGATTTAAGCTTTTATATTTTTTTAATTCTTTATATATTTTTAACAGTTTTTTTGTAATGATTTTAAAACTCGTATTTGAGCCTACCAAATCAATTTTGAGCAATCATGTATTTTTATACTGGACTTATTACTGAGAATTGCTCATTTCTTATGTTGGCATGCCATCTGGTGGCCAAAATAAGAATTGCAGTTTGAATGTTCTCAGCCTCTTCAGCGAGGCTGAGCGCATTCAAACCAATTACCAGCATCCCCATTGGACGCGGGTTTTTGACCATTTAAATGCCGTGATCACAGCATCTAAAGCCTTTAATTACCACGATCGGCATAGTTGTCGGTCGTGGTAATTAGCCGCAGGTCTCTGCTGTTTGCGAAAGGGTTAATATTGAATACGATGTAGTGGAAAGCTGGAAAAAAATTCCAAATGGGGTGAAAATTTTAAAAAACAACATAATTCTGCAGTAGTTTTATGGGTTTAATTTCTAATGCATTCCCGATGGGATAAAACTGATCTGTTCTCTGCATTCTCCGGGTCAGTACGATTACAGAGATACGTAGCTATAGGGGGTGCAGAGGTAGCAGTCGCTACCGGGCCCACGAGCCTCAAGGGGATCAAAGACCCTTGTGCCGCATAGGAAGACACACAAAGCACTGAGGGAGGGGGGGCCCAAGCTGAACTATTGCACCGGGGCCCATGAGCCGTTAGCTACGCCCCTGGATACCACATTTATATAGTTTTATGGGTTTTGTTTTTACGGCGTTCCCTAAGAGATAAAACTGACCTGTTGGCTTCATTCTCCAGGTCACAACGATTACAGTAATACGTACGAAAAAAAAGGCCTCCATAGGAACTATTGCTGCGGTAGCCTCGGATCCTTCAGAGGGGCTGAGGCTACCACAATAAATGAACGGCTTCCCCGATTGCCGCATGGAGGAGCCGTCCTGGGTAAAAGCCTCTTGGATGCCGTGACCACAAAAACCACAAAACATGGCGGACCCTTCATTCCCCCAACATCTTCTGCTGAAGGAGAATCAGGACACGCCCATACGCATTAGATGGGCCAAATTGGTGAGTTCAGTCAGTATTTACCTAACGTGTATGGGCACCTTTGCCCTCTTGCCACTGAGAATACACGTGGCGCCCCCCAGTGGTGTAACTCACCTGCATACATCTTGGCTTCCTCTGTGGGCACCTCCCGAGCCTCGTCTTTCAGGTCAGACTTGTTTCCCACCATCATGACGATGATACTGGCCTCCGCGTGGTCATACAGCTCCTTCAGCCACCGGTCCACACTTTCGTATGACTGGTGCTTGGTGATGTCATACACTAGCAGAGCGCCAACAGCCCCCCTGTAATACCTAAAAGAGGACAAACAGAAATTTTAGGGAGATGTTAGCGGGAGTCACAACGTAATTTAATTTTAGCCCCGCCCACCCCGGAAACTTACGCGGACGTTATCGCTCTATAACGCTCCAGTCCGGCCGTGTCCCAGATCTGAGCCTTCACCAAGTGACCGTCCAGGGTCAGGGTCCGGGTAGAGAACTCCACGCCTATGGTGGTACGGCTGTCATGGTTAAACTCATTCCGGGTGAACCTGGACAACAGGTTGGTTTTACCCACCCCGGACTCTCCAATCAAAACCACTGCGGGGAAGATAAAAACGGATAAAAAACTAAAGAAACCTACAGGTAGTTCTATATGAGGCCTGCAGATGGCGCCATTGAGGGTATAATATAGAATCCAGAAAGACATGGCTGCTCTGCTCCAGGAACAGCGCCACATCTCTCCACAGGATGAGACTGGTATTGCAGCTAAACATCACTGAAGTGAACAGGGCTGACATGCAACAAGTGTGGCGCGGTTTTGTATTATCTATCACACATGGTAGGATTAGATACATGACTCAGCAGACAGTATCACACAGGATAGGATTAGATACATGACTCAGCAGACAGTATCACACAGGATAGGATTAGATACAGCAGCTCAGCAGACAGTATCACACAGGAAAGGATTAGATAAACAGCTCAGCAGACAGTATCACACTAGATAAGATTAGATACACAGCTCAGCAGGCAGTATCACACAGGACAGGATTAGATACACAGCTCAGCAGACAGTATCACACTAGATAGGATTAGATACACAGCTCAGCAGACAGTATCACACAGGATAGGATTAGATACATCGCTCAGCAAACTGTATCACACAGGATATGGTTAGATACATAGCTTAGCAGACAGTATCACACTAGATAGGATTAGATACACAGCTCAGCAGACAGTATCACACTAGATAGGATTAGTTACACAGCTCAGCAGACAGTATCACACTAGATAGGATTAGATACACAGCTCAGCAGACAGTATTACACATGATACGGTTAGATACACAGCTCAGCAGACAGTATCACACATGATGGGATTAGATACACAGCTCAGCAGACAGTATCACACAGGATAGAATTAGATACACAGCTCAGCAGACAGTATCACACTAGATAGGATTAGATACATAGCTCAGCAGACAGTATCACACATGATAGGATTAGATACACAGCTCAGCAGCCAGTATCACACAGGATAGGATTAGATACACAGCTCAGCAGTCAGTATCACAAAGGATAGGATTAGATACACAGCTTAGCAGACAGTATCACACAGGATAGGATTAGATACACAGCTTAGCAGACAGTATCACACAGGATAGGATTAGATACACAGCTCAGCAGACGGTATCACACAGGATAGGATTAGCTACACAGCTCAGCAGACGGTATCACATAGGATAGGATTAGATACACAGCTCAGCAGACAGTATCACACCGATAGGGTTAGATACATAGCTCAGCAGACAGTATCACACAGGATAGGATTAGCTACACAGCTCAGCAGACGGTATCACATAGGATAGGATTAGATACACAGCTCAGCAGACTGTATCACACCGATAGGGTTAGATACATAGCTCAGCAGACAGTATCACACAGGATAGGATTAGCTACATAGCTCAGCAGCCAGTATCACACATGATAGGATTAGATACACAGCTCAGCAGACAGTATCACACATGATAGGATTAGATACACAGCTCAGCAGACAGTATCACACTAGATAGGATTAGATACACAGCTCAGCAGACTGTATCACACAGGATAGGATTAGATACACAGCTCAGCAGACAGTATCACACAGGATAGAATTAGATACACAGCTCAGCAGACAGTATCACACAGGATAGGATTAGATACATAGCTCAGCAGACAGTATCACACTAGATAGGATTAGATACACAGCTCAGCAGACAGTATCACACTAGATAGGATTAGATACACAGCTCAGCAGACAGTATCGCACTAGATAGGATTAGATACACAGCTCAGCAGACAGTATCACACCGATAGGGTTAGATACATAGCTCAGCAGACAGTATCACACAGGATAGGATTAGCTACATAGCTCAGCAGACAGTATCACACATGATAGGATTAGATATACAGCTCAGCAGACAGTATCACACAGGATAGGATTAGATACACAGCTTAGCAGTCAGTATCACACAGGATAGGATTAGATACACAGCTCAGCAGACAGTATCACACAGGATAGGATTAGATACACAGCTCAGCAGACGGTATCACACAGGATAGGATTAGATACACAGCTCAGCAGACGGTATCACACAGGATAGGATTAGATACACAGCTCAGCAGACAGTATCACACAAAATAGGATTAGCTACATAGCTCAGAAGCCAGTATCACACTGGATAGGATTAGATACACAGCTCAGCAGACAGTATCACACTGGATAGGATTAGATACACAGCTCAGCAGACAGTATCACACAGGATAGGATTAGATACATAGCTCCACAGACAGTATCACACAGGATAGCATTAGATACACAGCTCAGCAGACAGTATCACACAGGACAGGATTAGATACACAGCTTAGCAGACAGTATCGCACAGGATAGGATTAGATACACAGCTCAGCAGACAGTATCACACATGATAGGGTTAGATACACAGCTCAGCAGACAGTATCACACAGGATAGGATTGGATACACAGCTCAGCAGACTGTATCACACAGGATAGGATTATATACACAGCTCAGCAGACTGTATTACACAGGATAGCATTAGATACACAGCTCCACAGACAGTATCACACAGGATAGGATTAGATACACAGCTCAGCAGACAGTACCACACAGGATAGGATTAGATACACAGCTCAGCAGACAGTATCACACAGGACAGGATTAGATACACAGCTCAGCAGACTGTGGGAATGTTTGCTCCCAGATTATACAGTGCGGCAGGGTGTGGCGGTGTGATGGGAGCTTCACCTCCATCTCTCCCACACATCGCTGCAGCCTATGCTGTGACATGTTAGAGCTCACACACCCGTCCCTTCTCATATGTGACATAAAAGAGACTGCTCGCAAATGGGCTTCAGCAAGCTACCACCGCCCCGCCAATGTACAGCGAGTCATGGCGTCCTCGTACACAGTGTCCCACATGATGAGCTTAGATACACCAGCCCAGAAGACAATATCACGTACCAAAGGCTTAGATACAGCATCTTAGCAGACAGTATTGCACACTACAGGCTTAGATACAGCATCTTAGCAGACAGTATCACAAATGATGGGCTTAGATACACAGCTCAGCAGACAGTATCACACCTAACAGGATTAGATACACAGCTCAGCAGTCAGTATCACACACGATTGCCTTGGATGCAGCAGGACTATTTCCCAGTGGGGTGCAGACATCTCTGTGTACGCATCACGTGCAGACAACCCCTCCTGAGGCCGTCGCTCCTGGAGACTCTAAAAATATAGTATACCGCTCACCGATGATGATTAGACCATCCTGGAACTACAAGTCTCAGCATATCTGAGAGACCTATAATTAAGGTCTGTAGAGCTGTGTTGTCAGTATTAACTGTAACTCTAGCATTGTATTCGTGCAGCAGGAAGCTCAGGATAAGTGATCTGCTGCAGTAGGTCACTAGGAGACACAAACTTTACTTAGAGTTTTATTGTCAGGACGCGGTTTACGGGTCAGGTCGAGTTTGTAGGTAAATACCGTGTGTGATAAGCGTGTTTGTTAACCGCTGAGTGCGGAGGAAAGGTTATGCCTGTACCTCCCACAATGCACTTTATCCGCGTAACTGTATTCTGCTTTGGATGTGAATAGAGAAGAAGGTGTGCTGCCATTTTCATTAACTGCTATAAGTTATCATTCTGGATCATCTCCCATAATGCACTGGAAGAAATGTATATAAATCTTCACAGTCAAATAATAGTGCCATACAGTGCTTAAATAAGATCGCCATATAGTGCCAGACAGAGGGCAGGTTGTCAGTCACTGATAGGACCTCCTCATAGAGGGAAGGCTGTCAGTCACTGATAGGACCTCCTCATAGAGGGCAGGCTGTCAGTCACTGATAGGACCTCCTCCTCATAGAGGGAAGGCTGTCAGTCACTGATAGGACCTCCTCCTCATAGAGGGAAGGCTGTCAGTCACTGATAGGACCTCCTCATAGAGGGCAGGCTGTCAGTCACTGATAGGACCTCCTCATAGAGGGAAGGCTGTCAGTCACTGATAGGACCTTCTCCTCATAGAGGGCAGGCTGTCAGTCACTGATAGGACCTTCTCCTCATAGAGGGAAGGCTGTCAGTCACTGATAGGACCAACTCCTCATAGAGGGAAGGCTGTCAGTCACTGATAGGACCTCCTCCTCATAGAGGGAAGGCTGTCAGTCACTGATAGGACCACCTCCTCATAGAGAGAAGGCTGTCAGTCACTGATAGGACCCCCTCCTCATAGAGGGAAGACTGTCAATCACTGATAGGACCTCCTCCTCATAGAGGGAAGGCTGTCAATCACTGATAGGACCTCCTCCTCATAGAGGGAAGGCTGTCAGTCACTGATAGGACCTCCTCCTCATAGAGGGAAGGCTGTCAGTCCCTGATAGGACCTCCTCCTCATAGAGGGAAGGCTGTCAGTCACTGATAGGACCTCCTCCTCATAGAGGGAAGGCTGTCAGTCACTGATAGGACCACCTCCTCATAGAGGGAAGGCTGTCAGTCACTGATAGGACCTCCTCCTCATAGAGGGAAGGCTGTCAGTCACTGATAGGACCTCCTCCTCATAGAGGGAAGGCTGTCAGTCACTGATAGGACCTCCTCCTCATAGAGGGAAGGCTGTCAGTCACTGATAGGACCTCCTCCTCATAGAGGGAAGGCTGTCAGTCACTGATAGGACCTCCTCCTCATAGAGGAAGGCTGTCAGTCACTGATAGGACCTCCTCCTCATAGAGGGAAGGCTGTCAGTCACTGATAGGACCTCCTCCTCATAGAGGGAAGGCTGTCAGTCACTGATAGGACCTCCTCCTCATAGAGGGAAGGCTGTCAGTCACTGATAGGACCCCTCCTCATAGAGGGGAAGGCTGTCAGTCACTGATAGGACCTCCTCCTCATAGAGGGAAGGCTGTCAGTCACTGATAGGACCTCCTCCTCATAGAGGGAAGGCTGTCAGTCACTGATAGGACCTCCTCCTCATAGAGAGAAGGCTGTCAGTCACTGATAGGACCTCCTCCTCATAGAGGGAAGGCTGTCAGTCACTGATAGGACCTCCTCCTCATAGAGGGAAGGCTGTCAGTCACTGATAGGACCTCCTCCTCATAGAGGGAAGGCTGTCAGTCACTGATAGGACCTCCTCCTCATAGAGGGAAGGCTGTCAGTCACTGATAGGACCTCCTCCTCATAGAGGGAAGGCTGTCAGTCACTGATAGGACCTCCTCATCATAGAGGGAAGGCTGTCAGTCACTGATAGGACCTCCTCCTCATAGAGGGAAGGCTGTCAGTCACTGATAGGACCTCCTCCTCATAGAGGGAAGGCTGTCAGTCACTGATAGGACCTCCTCCTCATAGAGGGAAGGCTGTCAGTCACTGATAGGACCTCCTCCTCATAGAGGGAAGGCTGTCAGTCACTGATAGGACCTCCTCCTCATAGAGGGAAGGCTGTCAGTCACTGATAGGACCTCCTCCTCATAGAGGGAAGGCTGTCAGTCACTGATAGGACCTCCTCCTCATAGAGGGAAGGCTGTCAGTCACTGATAGGACCTCCTCCTCATAGAGGAAGGCTGTCAGTCACTGATAGGACCTCCTCCTCATAGAGGGAAGGCTGTCAGTCACTGATAGGACCTCCTCCTCATAGAGGGAAGGCTGTCAGTCACTGATAGGACCTCCTCCTCATAGAGGGAAGGCTGTCAGTCACTGATAGGACCTCCTCCTCATAGAGGGAAGGCTGTCAGTCACTGATAGGACCTCCTCCTCATAGAGGGAAGGCTGTCAGTCACTGATAGGACCTCCTCCTCATAGAGGGAAGGCTGTCAGTCACTGATAGGACCTCCTCCTCATAGAGGGAAGGCTGTCAGTCACTGATAGGACCTCCTCCTCATAGAGGGAAGGCTGTCAGTCACTGATAGGACCTCCTCCTCATAGAGGGAAGGCTGTCAGTCACTGATAGGACCTCCTCCTCATAGAGGGAAGGCTGTCAGTCACTGATAGGACCTCCTCCTCATAGAGGGAAGGCTGTCAGTCACTGATAGGACCTCCTCCTCATAGAGGGAAGGCTGTCAGTCACTGATAGGACCGCCTCCTCATAGAGGGAAGACTGTCAATCACTGATAGGACCTCCTCCTCATAGAGGGAAGGCTGTCAGTCACTGATAGGACCTCCTCCTCATAGAGGGAAGGCTGTCAGTCACTGATAGGACCGCCTCCTCATAGAGGGAAGGCTGTCAGTTACTGATAGGACCTCCTCCTCATAGAGGGAAGACTGTCAGTCACTGATAGGACCTCCTCCTCATAGAGAGAAGGCTGTCAGTCACTGATAGGACCGCCTCCTCATAGAGGGAAGGCTGTCAGTCACTGATAGGAGCTCCTCCTCATAGAGGGAAGGCTGTCAGTCACTGTTAGGACTGCCTCCTCATAGAGGGAAGGCTGTCAGACACTGATAGGACCTCCTCATAGAGGGAAGGCTGTCAGTCACTGATAGGACCGCCTCCTCATAGAGGGAAGGCTGTCAGTCACTAATAGGACCTCCTCCTCATAGAGGGAAGGCTGTCAGTCACTGATAGGACCTCCTCCTCAAAGAGGTAGGCTGTCAGTCACTGATAGGACCTCCTCATAGAGGGCAGGCTGTCAGTCACTGATAGGACCTCCTCCTCATAGAGGGCAGGCTGTCAGTCACTGATAGGACCTCCTCCTCATAGAGGGAAGGCTGTCAGTCACTGATAGGACCCCCTCCTCATAGAGGGCAGGCTGACAGTCACTGATAGGACCTCCTCCTCATAGAGGGAAGGCTGACAGTCACTGATAGGACCTCCTCCTCATAGAGGGCAGGCTGTCAGTCACTGATAGGACCTCCTCATAGAGGGAAGGCTGTCAATCACTGATAGGACCTCCTCATAGAGGGAAGGCTGTCAGCCGCTGATAGGACCTCCTCCTCATAGAGGGAAGGCTGTCAGTCACTGATAGGACCTCCTTCTCATAGAGGGAAGGCTGTCAGTCACTGATAGGACCTCCTCCTCATAGAGGGAAGGCTGTCAGTCACTGATAGGACCTCCTCCTCATAGAGGGAAGGCTGTCAGTCACTGATAGGACCTCCTCCTCATAGAGGGAAGGCTGACAGTCACTGATAGGACCTCCTCCTCATAGAGGGCAGGCTGACAGTCACTGATAGGACCTCCTCCTCATAGAGGGAAGGCTGTCAGTCACTGATAGGACCTCCTCATAGAGGGAAGGCTGTCAGTCACTGATAGGACCTCCTCCTCATAGAGGGAAGGCTGTCAGTCACTGATAGGACCTCCTCCTCATAGAGGGAAGGCTGTCAGTCACTGATAGGACCTCCTCCTCATAGAGGGAAGGCTGTCAGTCACTGATAGGACCTCATCCTCATAGAGGGAAGGCTGTCAGTCACTGATAGGACCTCCTCCTCATAGAGGGAAGGCTGTCAGTCACTGATAGGACCTCCTCATAGAGGGAAGGCTGTCAGTCACTGATAGGACCTCCTCCTCATAGAGGGAAGGCTGTCAGTCACTGATAGGACCTCCTCATAGAGGGAAGGCTTTCAATCACTGATAGGACCTCCTCCTCATAGAGGGAAGGCTGTCAGTTACTGATAGGACCACCTCCTCATAGAGGGAAGACTGTCAATCACTGATAGGACCACCTCCTTATAGAGGGAAGGCTGTCAGTCACTGATAGGACCTCCTCCTCATAGAGGGAAGGCTGTCAGTCACTGATAGGACCTCCTCCTCATAGAGGGAAGGCTGTCAGTCACTGATAGGACCTCCTCCTCATAGAGGGAAGGCTGTCAGTCACTGATAGGACCTCCTTATCATAGAGGGCAGGCTGTCAGTCACTGATAGGACCGCCTCATCATAGAGGAAAGGCCGTCAGTCACTGATAGGACCTCCTCCTCATAGAGGGAAGGCTGTCAGTCACTGATAAGACCTCCTCCTCATAGAGGGAAGGCTGTCAGTCACTGATAGAACCTCCTCCTCACAGAGGGAAGGCTGTCAGTCACTGATAGAACCTCCTCCTCATAGAGGGAAGGCCGTCAGTCACTGATAGGACCTCCTCCTCATAGAGGGAAGGCTGTCAGTCACTGATAGGACCTCCTCCTCATAGAGGGAAGGCTGTCAGTCACTGATAGGACCTCCTCCTCATAGAGGGAAGCCTGTCAGTCACTGATAGGACCTCCTCCTTATAGAGGGAAGGCTGTCAGTCACTGATAGGACCGCCTCCTCATAGAGGGAAGGCTGTCAGTCACTGATAGGACCTCCTCCTCATAGAGGGAAGGCTGTCAGTCACTGATAGTACCGCCTCCTCATAGAGGGAAGGCTGTCAGTCACTGATAGGACCTCCTCCTCATAGAGGGAAGGCTGTCAGTCACTGATAGGACCTCCTCCTTATAGAGGGAAGGTTGTCAGTCACTGATAGGACCTCCTCCTCATAGAGGGAAGGCTGTCAGTCACTGATAGGACCTCCTCATAGAGGGCAGGCTGTCAGTCACTGATAGGACCTCCTCCTCATAGAGGGAAGGCTGACAGTCACTGATAGGACCTCCTCCTCATAGAGGGAAGGCTGTCAGTCACTGATAGGACCCCCTCCTCATAGAGGGCAGGCTGACAGTCACTGATAGGACCTCCTCCTCATAGAGGGAAGGCTGACAGTCACTGATAGGACCTCCTCCTCATAGAGGGCAGGCTGTCAGTCACTGATAGGACCTCCTCATAGAGGGAAGGCTGTCAATCACTGATAGGACCTCCTCCTTATAGAGGGAAGGCTGTCAGTCACTGATAGGACCGCCTCCTCATAGAGTGAAGGCTGTCAATCACTGATAGGACCTCCTCCTCATAGAGGGAAGGCTGTCAGTCACTGATAGGACCGCCTCCTCATAGAGGGAAGGCTGTCAGTCACTGATAGGACCGCCTCCTCATAGAGGGAAGGCTGTCAGTCACTGATAGGACCTCCTCCTCATAGAGGGAAGGTTGTCAGTCACTGATAGGACCTCCTCCTCATAGTAGGGGAAGGCTGTCAGTCACTGATAGGACCTCCCCTCATAGAGGGAAGGCTGTCAGTCACTGATAGGACCTCCTCCTCATAGAGGGAAGGCTGTCAGTCACTGATAGGACCTCCTCCTCATAGAGGGAAGGCTGTCAGTCACTGATAGGACCTCCTCCTCATAGAGGAAGGCTGTCAGTCACTGATAGGACCTCCTCATAGAGGGAAGGCTGTCAGTCACTGATAGGACCTCCTCCTCATAGATAGAGGGTAAGGCTGTCAGTCACTGATAGGACCTCCTCCTCATAGAGGAAGGCTGTCAGTCACTGATAGTGACCTCCCCTCCTCATAGAGGGAAGGCTGTCAGTCACTGATAGACCTCCTCCTCATAGAGCGAAGGCTGTCAGTCACTGATAGGACCTCCTCCTCATAGAGTGAAGGCCAGTACTGATAGACCTCCTCCTCATAGAGGGAAGGCTGTCAGTCACTGATAGGACCTCCTCCTCATAGAGGGAAGGCTGTCAGTCACTGATAGGACCTCCTCCTCATAGAGGGAAGGCTGTCAGTCACTGATAGGACCTCCTCCTCATAGAGGGAAGGCTGTTAGTCAGTGATAGGACCTCCTCCTCATGGAGGGAAGGCTGTCAGTCACTGATAGGACCTCCTCCTCATAGAGGGAAGGCTGTCAGTCACTGATAGGACCCTCTCCTCATAGAGGGAAGGCTGTCAGTCACTGATAGGACCCTCTCCTCATAGAGGGAAGGCTGTCAGTCACTGATAGGACCTCCTCTCCATAGAGGGAAGGCTGTCAGTCCCTGATAGGACCCCCTCCTCATAGAAGGAAGGCTGTCAGTCACTGATAGGACCTCCTCCTCATAGAGGGAAGGCTGTCAGTCACTGATAGGACCTCCTCCTCATAGAGGGAAGGCTGTCAGTCACTGATAGGACCCTCTCCTCATAGAGGGAAGGCTGTCAGTCACTGATAGGACCTCCTCCTCATAGAGGGAAGGCTGTCAGTCCCTGATAGGACCCCCTCCTCATAGAGGGAAGGCTGTCAGTCACTGATAGGACCTCCTCCTCATAGAGCGAAGGCTGTCAGACACTGATAGGACCTCCTCCTCATAGAGTGAAGGCTGTCAGTCACTGATAGGACCACCTCCTCATAGAGGGAAGGCTGTCAGTCACTGATAGGACCTCCTCCTCATAGAGGGAAGGCTGTCAGTCACTGATAGGACCCCCCTCCTCATAGAGGGAAGGCTGTCAATCACTGATAGGACCTCCTCCTCATAGAGGGAAGACTGTCAGTCACTGATAGGACCTCCTCCTCACAGAGGGAAGGCTGTCAGTCCCTGATAGGACCTCCTCCTCACAGAGGGAAGGCTGTCAGTCCCTGATAGGACCCCCTCCTCATAGAGGGAAGGCTGTCAGTCACTGATAGGACCTCCTCATAGAGGGAAGGCTGTCAGTCACTGATAGGACCTCCTCCTCATAGAGGGAAGGCTGTCAGTCACTGATAGGACCTCCTCCTCATAGAGGGAAGGCTGTCAGTCACTGATAGGACCTCCTCATAGAGGGAAGGCTGTCAGTCACTGATAGGACCTCCTCCTGAACTTCAAAGCCCAGAGTGAGTATGTATGAAATACAAGTTTTGCTGACTCTTTTCCCATAAAACTATATATCATTCTGCTCAGCTCCTTCTGCTCAGATAACATGTTCAATGTGACAGGTTCCCTTTAAAATAATGCTACTATACAGTGACCAAATATAAGTGCCATACAGTAACTCCCCTAAGTATTATCACCCCATAGTGCCTAAATAATAAAATAATAAAATAATAATAGTGCCATAGACAGCTTGAAATATACTACCATACAGTTACCTAGGTAATACCACCATACAGTACTGGGCAACTGTACCTACCTATCATCACCTCAGTGCCTCATTTATACCTATATACAGGGCTCAAATACAATGATAAAGTAGTAGTGCCATGCAGTGCTTTAAAAATACCACCACACAGTGCCATGCAAAGAGTGCCATTCCATTCCTAAATAATATCCCTATACAGTGCCCACAGTGCCATAAAATCCACACATAATGCTGCCATACGGCACCATACAGAGCAAGAATAAGCGTATAAGTAACAGTGCCGCCCTGTGCCATATCCATGCCCACATTGTGCTCAGGGCGGAGCATTGTTTGAAGGTTGGCACCTATGTCCTATCCCATGCCTTGGCCAGTCGCCAGTGACCTGTTTAAGGGGTGCCAATGCAACTATCCTTCGCCTGAGGACCCATTCCCTCACAGCTTGGTTATGGGCCCTACACCCCGGGCCCCATAGCTGTTCATTGGCTGCTTCTATGATTCCTTTAACTCAGAATTTACAAGATGACATTTAAAAAAAGGGAAATGCTCTGTAATTATCATGCACTAGGTGGGACTTTGCCCGTGCACCAGGGATGGGTACCGATGGCAGTGGGTGGCGGCAGGCGTTACGTGCAGTGACCGACTCACCTTTGAACACAAAGTTGTATTCGTCCTCTTCAGATTTCATGGCTGATCCTGGGCATTGACCTCCTGGTGCTCCCTCCGCTGCGTCTTCTCGATACCAGTACGGCCCCAGTACCCTGTGCCCCTCGCTGATCTGCAGGTGACGGAGGGGATTCCTCACATACCTGCACCACTTCCGGAAGACAGGTGGAGTGAGGTGTAGTGCAGTGACTCAGTGGGCGTTCTGCTGCCTTCTTCTTCTCAATGTTTGATTAGGTGTCAGATTTCAGGACTAACAGGTAACGCAGACCTCAGTGGGCACGTAATTACTGCGGTGAAGGCGTTAACTACATCCCTGCTGGGACCCGCAACAGTAAAGAACCAAACAACGATGGGGAGAGTAGTGCCGTGTGGTTCTCTCAGACAGTGTCGCACATGATATGATTAGATACATTGAGTGATCAGAGACATATGACAGGGCATGAGCCTAGATGCCCAAAGATATATCCAGTGCCCAGTCCTGTGATCTAGTGGCATATAAAGAGTATGCAGAGATATATACTGTGCCCAGTCCCTGGTGATCTAGTGGTATTTACAGAGTGACCAAAGATATATAGTAAATGGGTCCGCAGTACGGGCACGGGGCGCATACGTTCGTGTGAAAGAGGCCTTATCCAAAGTGACTTGGAGCTGTGATTGCTGCAAAAGGTGGCTCTACAAAGTATTGACTTTAGGGGGGTGAATAGTTATGCACATTGACTTTTTCAGTTATTTTGTCCTATTTGTTGTTTGCTTCACAATAAAAAAAAAAAAAAAACATCTTCAAAGTTGTGGGCATGTTCTATAAATTAAATGATGCAAATCTTCAAACAATCCATGTTAATTCCAGGTTGTGAGGCACCAAAACATGAAAAAGTCAAGGGGGGGGTGAATACTTTTGCAAGGCACTGTATATACTGTGTGCATTCCCTGGTGATCTAGTGGTATATACAGAGTGACCAGAGTTATATACTGTGTCTATTCCCTGGTGATCTAGTGGAATATATAGAGAATCTAGAGATATATATCCGCTTCAGCCCCCCTAGCTTAAACCCCCTTAATGACCAGGCCACTTTTTACAATTCTGCACTACACTACTTTCACCGTTTATTGCTCCGTCATACAACTTACCACCCAAATTAATTTTACCTCCTTTTCTTCTCACTAATAGAGATTTCATTTGGTGCTATTTCATTGTTGCTGACGTTTTTACATTTTTTGCCATTAATACAAATTTAACGACATTTTTGCATCTAGTGGTATATACAGAGTGCCCAGAGATATAGACTATGTGCATTTCCTGGTGATCTAGTGGTATATACTGTGCCCAGTCCCTGGTGATCTAGTGGTATATAAAGAGTGCCCAGAGATATAGACTGTGTGCATTTCCTGGTGATCTAGTGGTATATATAGAATACCCAGAGGTATACATCGTGTCCGGCCCAGGTGATCTACTGGTATATATTGTGCCCAGATGTGTATATCCACAATTCCGTTGCTGGTGTGCGCTTATATAGTGTGACCAGCATACGGGTAACCCTGTTGTATATATAAGCTGAAGCGGTATATGGGGTCTTCTGTCAATAGTAAACCAGCGGTCAAACTCTACCCAGCTCCTGGTGACACACCGATATATATCTACTTCCACAGGTACTCGCCCAGTACTGAAGGTATAAACGTGCCCTGGTGGGCAAGTGGCACTAATTATAAGTAATTATTCCCTCCTCGTGGGTTCTATACAGCGCCTTCCCCGCCACTTGTTCCATACCGTGCTTACTCGTTATACATAAAGACATGTCCCTGGTGGTATAGTGGTACAACCAATGCCACCTCTCATATGGTTTATTGGCAGAGCATCAAGTGGAGTTTGAAACCAATGAACAAGTCCCCACGAGCAGTATTTCAAGATGACGCCAAGCTAATAGCAATGTATAGTAATGGCCGCTTATTGCCAAAACGAAGCACACAAGATAGAAGACAGCGTGAACTTTATTAAAGTCAGGGGGCATCTTCAGACAGCCACCATTACCAAATTTCAGCAATGTAAATGAAGAGTTTTCAAGGGAGTGTCCACCTTCAGACTACTATTTACTAATTTACATAAAAAATATATTGTACTGGTCCTGTACTCCAGAGCTGTATTCACAATTCTGCAGGCTTCAGAGCTGAAATCTCCCAGCCTCTCCTGCTTTGCATCACACACACTCTCACCCTGATGTATGTGCCGCGGTGTGTAGTAATAGCACAGCAGGCTAATATAGCCAAGTGACACCCACCTCTTAGGCCCTGTTCACACCACCACTATTTATTTCTGTTCTGCTCCTTTAGATGAGCAGAACAATGAAAATAATGGAAGTGTTGGATTTTTGTCATACGTTTAAAATATACAAAAAAAAACTGTATGTTACCGGACGCCTCAGACAGACGCCATACTGTGGCATCCGTCACCATAGAGTTCCATTGTACAAAAACAAACCATATATGCTAATGTATATATATATATTTTTGCAGAATGGGAAATCGTAGGGTACCGCTTCTTTCCATCCTGCAAAGTCCAGAAAAAAAAAATATACATTTATACATTTTTTGTACAGCGGAACTCTATGGAGAGGGAGGCCACAGTATGGCATCTGTCTGAGGCGTCCGTTATAGTATACGTTTTTTCA
The DNA here is from genome assembly GCA_033119425.1 of Bufotes viridis. NCBI lineage: Eukaryota > Metazoa > Chordata > Amphibia > Anura > Bufonidae > Bufotes > Bufotes viridis. The sequence goes on along the minus strand of CM065599.1, from coordinate 63,119,264 downwards.
TGTACGTAAATATGACCGAAACATAATGTGAACCCATGAGTGAATGAGGCATCAGTGTTCGGTCAGTGATTTCCATCAGTGATTTTTGAGCCAAAACCAGGTGCGGTCCTAAACACAGAACTGGTGCAGATCTTTCCCTTAGGCCTCATGCACACGACCGCTGTTTGTTTCCGCGTCCGTTCCGTTTTTTTTTTCACGGATAGGATGCTTCCCCACTCATTTCAATGGGTCCGTCAAAAAATGCGGATGGTCAACCGTTTTTGTTCCGCCTCCGTGTTCCGTGTTTACATTCCGTCAAAAAAATAGAGCATGTCCTATTTTTTTCACGTCTTGCGGACAAGGATAGGCATTATTACAATGGATCTTCCAAAAAAACTGATCCGTCAAAAAAAAAAAAACGGTCCGTCATCCTTTTTTTTTGACGGACGCAAAATTTGTGGACGGAGCGGAGGCAGGCAACGGTCGTGTGCATGTAGCCTTATACCTTATGTCTGTGTAGCCTTCACTCCTGGTTTTGGCCACAATCACTGACCAAACACTGACGTGTGAATGAGGCCATTTCTGTCTATCATAATTATATATGTATTTAAATTTAGCAACTAAAAATTTTGTCTCCTACATTTTTCAGTTTAGAAGCCAAGAAGCCAATTTTTTTAGACTGGAGCACTGAACTGACGCATTTCTTACAGTCCGGTCCCATACATTAGTTCTGATTCCTGAGGACCACCTAAACCCCCCCCCTTTGCGGTGAGCCAATTCACCGATGCAGTAATATTGGGGTTGGTCATGGGGACAATTTTCCCCAAAATGCCTATAAAGTTTCCCTGGGCTAAGAAGAGGGGGGAGGAGAAAAATGGATCATATAGATTAGCTGCTCTTAGCACCCCCTAGTTCAGCTTTTACAAGAACTGTGTAGATTGGTGCAGGTTGTCTAAAAGGCGTGCTGCCACCTTGTGTTCAAGAAGGGTACTGCTCAAGGGAGGGTGTATGAGACCCATGGCAAAATCAAAATGGGGAACCCCCCTCTTTGACCATGTCAAGTTACCCCATTTACCATGGTAGGCTCCAGTGACGGGCAGCAGTGGGTACCACTGAGCAAAGATGCCCATCGGTGGCCTCTCTCGCCCCAGGGACTCCATATTTAGTCACTGACTAAACTAAAAGGAGCCCTATAACTGTGAAATAAGAAGCATCACTAGCGATAGCCGGGGTTCCTCCGTCCACATCCTTTAATTGGCCAGGACACACGGGAAACACAGGAAATGTATCAGCACTATGCAGAGGATCGGCCTGCGGAAGCTTCTATCACAACACGGCATCAGCGACGGACATGGGCCGCCCACGGGTGTCCACAAGAGGCGCCTGACGAGAACAGTCCACACGAGTCCAGCGTCGGTCCTGAAGTCCTCAAGACGCAGAGACCTGGTTAAGGGGCTCCTCGAGGTACTGCACTAAGGCCTGGGCCTAGGAAATGACAAAGAAGAGACTGAGACACAGGCAGGTCGCCATGTGAGTAAGCAGAGCTGCAGTGTAAAGCACGAGGGTGGGAACTTTTTAATATACTTTCTTTTTTAAATGGGGCTGATGACCTCTCAGAGGATTTTTATCCCCCACCTAGATACAACCCTCAGATGTGGGGTATACTGGTTTTTCAGTCTTTGCGTGCCATAGGAATGTTCTCATTCACTAAAAGCAGGCGGAGATCTTGAAAACGGATACAATGAATAAAAAAAAAAAAAGTTGAGAACTTTTGTTTTCGATTTTGCAAGATCTCTGCTTCCTGTAAACAAATAGAAACCTTCGCAATTCTATCCGGATTAGGATTTTTTATTTCCAGATTCTATCCATTTTGCAAGCTCTATGCTTCCTGTCAGTGAATGGAAACCTTCTCGATTCTATCCCGAAGCTGGACTAAGCTTTGAACAACGCGGGCAGGCAGGTTCGCGCCCCCCCTAGAAGTTAAGGATGGCCACTCACCTTTGCTTTCAACATGCCAAATCCGACAGTCTCTTTGGCATACATGCACAGCAGCAGGTTTGACACTCTTGTAATCGCAACGCGACCTTCCTGTGGGAGGAATCAACAAGATATGTGGTACAGTCGAGAACGGAGACCATTTTTATCATCCTCAAGCGCCGACTACGATCAGTGACTCCCATTTAGCTGCATTGTCACAAGTCCCCCATGCTTTACACTGCAGCTCAGATTGGCTGCTGTGTAGAAGCACAAGCCCACCACCAAATGGAGAAATACAAGGGACATTTCCTGCTCTTGGCTCTCACAGTCACTGTCAAGACGTCCACTGATGTGCAGCCCCTCTTCAGGGGTGGGCCACCTTTTGGAAGGCTTTGGCAATACTTTCCCCCTTGGGAAGACCCTGCCAGGACTAGGTATTATGCTTCCTTTTGCAGGTCCAGCCTTGGAGGAAGGTTTGGACAACCCCTTTAAAACATAGTGCACCCCAATGATCAGCTTGCATGACCTTCTAACCCATCTCACTTAGATAAGCGCCCGCCGGACCTGTATTATCTTCCAAAATGAGAAGAAACAGCGCCACACTTGTCCACAGGTTGTGTGTGGCATTGCAGCTCAGCTCCATTCACTTCATACCTAGCACAAGCCAACACACGGAAGAAAGCAGCCATGTTTTCCAAATTCCTAAGCAGCCCACTTAAAGGGATTGTCTGTTTAGGGCCACCCTAGGTGTGTGTGGGGGGGAATGAAGACTGACATGGCATCCAATTCAACTGGTGGCTCACTGCTCTGGGAGGGATAATGAGAGGGGATCATAATTAGGAAGACCCTCAATCTCTTTGAGGTGGGTGCCCTCTACAGGCCATGCTGAATCAGACAGTTACCAAGGCAACCATCTGATACCCAGTAAGAATGGTACCCATTCTAATTAATGGGGCGACACTCGCTAGGCGTTAGATGGATGCTTCCTACCATGCATCTGCACATCGGGATACCCCCTTTAATAACACCTACCATACAGTCCATAAGGATGAATTTAAGATGGTCCTCGTTGAATGCCTGATATCCGTTTTTATCATAGGCAGCCCAAATGTTGCTAGCAATAGCAGCTGTAACTCGGGCATCTGTGTCACCATAGCCAGAATATGCAAGTAAAGAGCCTTCATTGTTCAGGAGCCTGCGGGGGGGATACAAAAAAGCAATACAGACCTTAGTACCCCGATGGACTTTTAAAGGGAGCTATAAACTGACTGGCATGAAACAGTTAATGGTAACCTGCATTTCTACATATCACAGTATTTACCTGCGGCCTCCGGGCGCTCCTTCATGACGTCACAGGTCCCCGCGGCGCATTGATCTATGCGCCGCGGGGACCTGTAACGTCATGAAGGAGCGCCGCAGCGCAGGCAAGTACACTGCTGCGAGTACCATGGCAGCCAGGACTTTAGTAGCGTCCTGGCTGCCATAGTAACCTGAAAGCATTTCGAAGACTGATCAGGATCCTGATCAGTCTTCAAACGCTTTCAGGCGACTTGCGTTCTGACGGATGCGGCGGGCCGGAAGTGCCTGCTGGATCCTCAGAACGCAAGTGTGAAAGAGGCCTCAATCGGTAACCATAGGGCTATTCCAAATTCTGTTTTAGGCCTCTCTCTTTTTTACCCTCATCTTTATTAAAATATACTCAAAAATAAGCACAGAATGGAATAAAGTAAGTTTATATTCCCCTGTGTTGTCTTTCTTAAAGCCTTTACTGGTTTAAAAATACAAAAAACACTAGTGTTTTATCTTCTCACTTTTTTCTTTTATGTTATTTTCTTTCTATGGATATCATTTGCGGTTCTCACACAACACCGCTATATCAGATATTAGCCGCTGCTATGTACTGAAAAGCATTTACGTTCATACTTTGTTACCAAAAGATGATTTGTTACAATATTGGATTCGCTTCGTTACAACTGAATTCCTCACTTTCCCTGCTCTATTGGGCTAGCTTATTTCCAAATCCTATAGAATATTAACAGGCGCTCGCACATATGGAACTGGATTTAAAAAAACTATTTATTTACTAAATGTTAAGCAATAAATAAATAAAATAAAAAAAATCCTCTTTTTTCTTTAAAACAGTGTTATTGATACTGACTTGTTCGATCCCATTCATGATTGTATGTAATACAGTTTATTGTACGGAGTGTTTTCCAAATACTTCTTGTATACAATGTAGCTTTCTATGTTAGTAATAATTAAACTTTACCGCATAGATGTCATCCTGGAGTAGGTCTTCTGTTGGACCGAATCTCCTGCTTCCCTGTATCACAGTTAATGTGCCGTCTCTGCTTGGCGTCCCACGTGTCTGTGGTACAGCGCTGGTTGCTTTTAGAATGCCCCGGATCCTTGTGTTTGATATTGTGGTCCTGCTTTTCTATGCTGCCTCTGTGATGTTATCGGGGGTATCACTCGGCAACAGGAGGTTGCAAGCTCCTAACCCCTGAAGACACATAAGTGGCTAAACAAGTCGGGGGAGTTCTGTTCTTTGTTTTAAATAGAAAAACACTAGTGTTGCCGACCTACAGGTGTCCCCCAGCATTTCAACTTTGAAAGATAGGAGTAGAAACTTCAATGGGGGATAGCTAGAAAATGAGGATTTGGAAATACGCTAGCTCAATAGAGCAGGAAATGTGAGGAATTCAGTTGTAACAAAGTATGTTACTAAAGAGAACGTGAATGCTTTTCAGTACATAGCAGCGGCTAATATCTGATATTATCATAGCGGTGTTGTGTGAGACTGAACACGTCCACCGCAAATAATATCCATAAAAAGAAAATTACATAAAATAAAAAAGTGAAAAAATAAAACACTAGCGTTTTTTGTATTTTTAAACCACTAAAGACTTTAAAAGGGTTGTCAGAGTTATTTTTTGGTTCTTTGTATGTTCCTAACTAGGCAAATGTAACAGCTTTCCAATTAACTCACGTTATCTCCAGTGGCTGGTTTCCCAGATTTCACTGAGGGTCACATGACCTGTGATGTCAGCTTCTCTCCCTGCTCTGATAATATTCGTGCACAAGCCTGAGAGGTCTGTACACCAGATGTCACTGCCCGCTGCTGCTTATTGCCCTCTCCCAGGATTCTTAACCCCTTCAGCTGCACAGACTCAGGGCTGAAGTGTTTACTGTGTAGCTGCAGGCAGTGCAGACGACAAATGCTGGGCACAGGAGCTGAAAGAGAAGTTCTGCAGAGCGTTGCAGGTAGGGGGAAGATCATGTGTGTATCAGCAGTGTCATTGTACAACATGCTGCTGAGTCTCCCAGCAGGCAGACATGTCACTCAGGGAAGCACTTGTATTCACTCCCTTTGCATAGCAGGGGGAGGGGCAGAGATTGTTGTTACTGCAGGTACAAAAAGGCCAGAAGAGAACCAGGGAAATGAGAAAAAATATATTTTTTTTGCCTAAAACTTGCTTAGCTCAGTTATATATTGCTGACCATCATATTTACAGTGCTATATATTTTTTTTCCATAATTTGGACAACCCCTTTAAGAAAGACAACACAGGGGAATATAAACTTACTTTATTCCATTCTGTGTTTATTTTTCATTAAAGGGGTATTCCCACCGTGGACAATGGGGGCATATCGCTACGATATGCTCCCATTGTCTTATAGGTGCGGGTCCCACATCTATATCGAGAACAGAGCGCAGAGAGCTGTGTCTGGAGGACCCCGGATTCTGGACGGTGATCCGTCCACCACCCAGCACCATTCCCATAGAAATGAATGGAAGCGTACTGCGCATGTGCGGCCCATGCTCCCATTCATTTCAATAAGGCCGACGGATATAGCCGATCCAGAGCTATTTTCGGCGGCCCCACAGAAATGAATGGAGGGCGGCTGCGGGGCTCCGTTCTCTATATGGTGGGACCCGCACCTATAAGACAATGGGGGCATATCCTAGCGATATGCCCCCACTGTCCAAGATGGGACAACGCATTTAAGGCATTTGAATGTATAGATACTTTGGTATTTGTAGATATGTATATACATTTATATAGTACAGAATATATGATACCTTACCCATCCCTCCCTTCTCTCAGCACAATCGTCCCTTTTTCTAGCTGTGTTTATTTTTAATGAATGCAATAAAAGCTATATTTTAATAAAGATGATGGTAAAAGAGAGAGGCCACAGAATTTGGAATAGCCTATGGTTACTGATTAATGCTCAAGTGCATATCACCAATCAGAACTTTACACTAAGGACAGAGTGGGCTGAGAGGGTCTGCATACTCACAGAGTGCTCTGCACACCCCCAGTGTTGGCTTGGCTCAGCACCTGGGTCAGAGCTTTGGGCCGCAACATAATAATCCTTCTGCAGCAACTCCACACGAAAAACAGTCGCCAGCTGCTGTCATGTGACCAGAAGAACCCCACCCGTGCAGTGCACCACGGGAAATGCAGTCCAAAACCAGAGCTATGGGAAACCCAAGAAATTGTTACGTCCACCAAACTGACTCAATTGAAAGACTGTTGGAAATAAGGGTTAGAAATAACAAGAACTGCATTGCAAAAGTAAGACTATAGCACAAAAAGAATACAGGCAGTTGGCAGAGGATTCCGTTGCCCTGGCAACAGCGTAGGCCCTGGAACGCACACTGCGTGTCTCTGTTATTACACAGGTTCTGATTGGTTCCTTTACTTATTGCGTTCCAAGGAGAAGCGCTGTGGTTGGCGGGATCAGGTCACGTGGTTGTGTGGCATGACGCAGCAGCATCGCCTGCGCTGGGTCCTCCGCGCCTGTTGAGGTCGCCAAAGAGTCTAGCGACCGAAACAAAGCGCGGGTTTGTGTGTTTCGCTATAGCGGCAACACACAGCCCCCTTTTTTTTCTGCTCCTCCTCGGGGTGGGCGGGTGTAAACAAGATGGCGGAGAGCGGCGCTGACGGTGCGGCCTCCGGTAACCCCGGACAGGCGCCGGGTAAAGGCCTTATCCGGGTCACAGTGAAGACGCCCAAGGACAAGGAAGAGATCGTGATCGGAGAGACGGCGTGTGTGCGGGAGGTGAGCGCCGGCCGGGGTCTGCTTTGTGGGTGAGGGGGGCAGTGACTGGCAGCCGTTGGACGGGTCACATGTGCGGTGTATGGACCGAGAGGCCGAGCTGCCGTCTGTACCTCCTGCGATGCCCATGCGTGACTACGGTTTCTATGGATACAACATCTGTATAGTGGGGGAGCTGTGCGTGGTGGTCTCCGGTTTTACCCATTCTGGAATGGAACCTTTGGACACCACCTCTTTATTAGGTACCTCAGAGCTGCACTCACTCTTCTGCTCCATAAGTAATGTGTGTACACAGTGACTCCACCAGCAGAATAGTGAGTGCAGCTCTGGAGTATAATACAGGATGTAACTCAGGATCAGTACAGGATAAGTAATGTATGTACACAGTGACTCCACCAGCAAATTTAGTGAGTGCAGCTCTGGAGTATAATACAGGATGTAATTCCGGATCAGTACAGGATAAGTAATGTATGTACACAGTGACTGCACCAGCAGAATAGTGAGTGCAGCTCTGGGAGTATAATACAGGATGTAACTCCAGATCAGTACAGGATAAGTAATGTATGTACACAGTGACTGCACCAGCAGAATAGTGAGTGCAGCTCTGGAGTATAATACAGGATGTAACTCGGGATCAGTACAGGATAAGTAATGTATGTACACAGTGACTGCACCAGCAGAATAGTGAGTGCAGCTCTGGAGTATAATACAGGATGTAACTCAGGATCAGTACAGGATAAGTAATGTATGTGCACAGTGACTGCACCAGCAGAATAGTGAGTGCAGCTCTGGAGTATAATACAGGATGTAACTCAGATCAGTACAGGATAAGTAATGTATGTACACAGTGACTCGCACCAGCAGAATAGTGAGTGCAGCTCTGGAGTATAATACAGGATGTAACCCAGGATCAGTACAGGATAAGTAATGTATGTACACAGTGACTGCACCAGCAGAATAGTGAGTGCAGCTCTGGAGTATAATACAGGATGTAACTCAGGATCAGTACAGGATAAGTAATGTATGTACACAGTGACTGCACCAGCAGAATAGTGAGTGCAGCTCTGGAGTATAATACAGGATGTAACTGAGGATCAGTACAGGATAAGTAATGTATGTACACAGTGACTGCACCAGCAGAATAGTGAGTGCAGCTCTGGAGTATAATACAGGATGTAACTCAGGATCAGTACAGGATAAGTAATGTATGTACACAGTGACTGCACCAGCAGAATAGTGAGTGCAGCTCTGGAGTATAATACAGGATGTAACTCAGGATCAGTACAGGATAAGTAATGTATGTACACAGTGACTGCACCAGCAGAATAGTGAGTGCAGCTCTGGAGTATAATACAGGATGTAACTCAGGATCAGTACAGGATAAGTAATGTATGTACACAGTGACTGCACCAGCAGAATAGTGAGTGCAGCTCTGGAGTATAATACAGGATGTAACTCAGGATCAGTACAGGATAAGTAATGTATGTACACAGTGACTGCACCAGCAGAATAGTGAGTGCAGCTCTGGAGTATAATACAGGATGTAACCTCAGGATCAGTACAGGATAAGTAATGTATGTACACAGTGACTCCACTCAGCAGAATAGTGAGTGCAGCTCTGGAGTATAATACAGGATGTAACTCAGGATCAGTACAGGATAAGTAATGTATGTACACAGTGACTCCACCAGCAGAATAGTGAGTGCAGCTCTGGAGTATAATACAGGATGTAACTCAGGATCAGTACAGGATAAGTAATGTATGTACACAGTGACTGCACCTAGCAGAATAGTGAGTGCAGCTCTGGAGTATAATACAGGATGTAACTCAGGATCAGTACAGGATAAGTAATGTATGTACACAGTGACTGCACCAGCAGAATAGTGAGTGCAGCTCTGGAGTATAATACAGGATGTAACTCAGGATCAGTACAGGATAAGTAATGTATGTACACAGTGACTGCACCAGCAGAATAGTGAGTGCAGCTCTGGAGTATAATACAGGATGTAACTCAGGATCAGTACAGGATAAGTAATGTATGTACACAGTGACTGCACCAGCAGAATAGTGAGTGCAGCTCTGGAGTATAATACAGGATGTAACTCAGGATCAGTACAGGATAAGTAATGTATGTACACAGTGACTGCACCAGCAGAATAGTGAGTGCAGCTCTGAGTATAATACAGGATGTAACTCAGGATCAGTACAGGATAAGTAATGTATGTACACAGTGACTGCACCAGCAGAATAGTGAGTGCAGCTCTGGAGTATAATACAGGATGTAACTCAGGATCAGTACAGGATAAGTAATGTATGTACACAGTGACTGCACCAGCAGAATAGTGAGTGCAGCTCTGGAGTATAATACAGGATGTAACTCAGGATCAGTACAGGATAAGTAATGTATGTACACAGTGACTCCACCAGCAGAATAGTGAGTGCAGCCTGGAGTATAATACAGGATGTAACTCAGGATCAGTACAGGATAAGTAATGTATGTACACAGTGACTGCACCAGCAGAATAGTGAGTGCAGCTCTGGAGTATAATACAGGATGTAACTCAGGATCAGTACAGGATAAGTAATGTATGTACACAGTGACTGCACCAGCAGAATAGTGAGTGCAGCTCTGGAGTATAATACAGGATGTAACTCAGGATCAGTACAGGATAAGTAATGTATGTACACAGTGACTGCACCAGCAGAATAGTGAGTGCAGCTCTGGAGCATAATACAGGATGTAACTCAGGATCAGTACAGGATAAGTAATGTATGTACACAGTGACTGCACCAGCAGAATAGTGAGTGCAGCTCTGGAGTATAATACAGGATGTAACTCAGGATCAGTACAGGATAAGTAATGTATGTACACAGTGACTGCACCAGCAGAATAGTGAGTGCAGCTCTGGAGTATAATACAGGATGTAACTCAGGATCAGTACAGGATAAGTAATGTATGTACACAGTGACTGCACCAGCAGAATAGTGAGTGCAGCTCTGGAGTATAATACAGGATGTAACTCAGGATCAGTACAGGATAAGTAATGTATGTACACAGTGACTGCACCAGCAGAATAGTGAGTGCAGCTCTGGAGTATAATACAGGATGTAACTCAGGATCAGTACAGGATAAGTAATGTATGTACACAGTGACTGCACCAGCAGAATAGTGAGTGCAGCTCTGGAGTATAATACAGGATGTAACTCAGGATCAGTACAGGATAAGTAATGTATGTACACAGTGACTGCACCAGCAGAATAGTGAGTGCAGCTCTGGAGTATAATACAGGATGTAACTCAGGATCAGTACAGGATAAGTAATGTATGTACACAGTGACTGCACCAGCAGAATAGTGAGTGCAGCTCTGGAGTATAATACAGGATGTAACTCAGGATCAGTACAGGATAAGTAATGTATGTACACAGTGACTGCAACCAGCAGAATAGTGAGTGCAGCTCTGGAGTATAATACAGGATGTAACTCAGGATCAGTACAGGATAAGTAATGTATGTACACAGTGACTGCACCAGCAGAATAGTGAGTGCAGCTCTGGAGTATAATACAGGATGTAACCCAGGATCAGTACAGGATAAGTAATGTATGTACACAGTGACTGCACCAGCAGAATAGTGAGTGCAGCTCTGGAGTATAATACAGGATGTAACTCAGGATCAGTACAGGATAAGTAATGTATGTACACAGTGACTGCACCAGCAGAATAGTGAGTGCAGCCTGGAGTATAATACAGGATGTAACTCAGGATCAGTACAGGATAAGTAATGTATGTACACAGTGACTGCACCAGCAGAATAGTGAGTGCAGCTCTGGAGTATAATACAGGATGTAACTCAGGATCAGTACAGGATAAGTAATGTATGTACACAGTGACTGCACCAGCAGAATAGTAAGTGCAGCTCTGGAGAATAATACAGGATGTTACTCAGGATCAGTACAGGATACGTAATGTATGTACACAGTGACTGCACCAGCAGAATAGTGAGTGCAGCTCTGGAGTATAATACAGGATGTAACTCAGGATCAGTACAGGATAATAATGTATGTGCACAGTGACTGCACCAGCAGAATAGTGAGTGCAGCTCTGGAGTATAATTACGATTAATTGAGTACTCTAATAAGAAAACATTAATTAATGGACTGTTTCCTTTCTAAAACTCATCAGTCCCCAACACCCTTGGTTCCCCCCTTTGCGATCAGCCCAAGTGCATCAGTTCTCCCCAGGAACGGCTCCACTCCCCCCATGCCTTCAGCTCCTCCATTGCCACGTCCCCCAGTGCATCTATGCCATCCATTGCCAATTGCCATGTCCCCCAGTGCCATAGATATCATCAGCCCCTCCATGCCGTTGCCATCCATGTGTCCCAGCGCCATCAGCCCCTTAAAATCACCAACATCAGCCCCCTTCCACCCTCCCGGCAGATTTGGGCTCCTGCTAGTGTTAACTTTAGACTCGTCTTCATCCCAGCATGCACTGGGAGGGACCTGACGGGACACACAACGTCAGCCAGTGCCCGCCCTGCAGCGCGGTGCCCACGGAAGGCCACGGAGCGGTGACTGAAAGGTTTCATTTCACTCGCGCACCGTGGTCACGTGATTTAAATTCCCTGTATCGAGGATTTTTTAGCATCGATTACATAGATCCAATCCAAGATCCAAAGTTTTTCTCACAGCTGAGGGTTCGTCACTAGTGTTGAGCGAAGCGAACATCGGATGCTTCATCCTATCGCTCCGTTCAAAACTTCTCTGCACTCTCCGAGCAGTATTAGAATGTATGGGCTCCGATGAGCCGACGTAAGTTATTCACAAAGTCGCGCGTGACTTCGTTGAGTAACTTCTGTAAATGATTTTTAAAGTTGAAAACCACTTTATAAAACTTAAAATCAAACTCTGTTTTGGTTCTGAGGTATCAGATGGAACCGAAGCCGAGTCCGAGTTCAGTCTTATAAAGTGGTTTTCCACTTTAAAATCAACTACCGAAGTCGCGCGCGAATTCGTGAATAACTTACTTGGGCTCATCAGAGCCCATACATTTTAGGATTCGGCTGAAGCATCTGAAGCTTGCTTCACTCATCGTCACCACCATATTGCGGACATTAACCCTCTGTGTGTGGCGGTCTATCATTAGAGGATTTGTTTTACTGGATGTGACTGTGACGATCCCTCTGCTGTGAGAAGTAATAGGTCTGTGGAGGAGTTCAGCCCCTCGGTGTTGATGATTTGTTTCCATTCACTGACTGCAAGGTAAAAATGGTAAAACTTTGTCGGCCGGGAGACGGGATGCTGCTTACTACTTGGGCTCTTGGGGAGGATAGCTGCCGAGTGAGACCCCCAGAATCTGAGGGGACATCTGGAAGCGCAGCGCCACCACAGGGAAAATGCAGTATTACACCATGCCTGTTCACTTCAATGGAGACGCTCTTAGTCGCTGCCTTCTGGATAAGACATGGGGGTCCTTTAAGCCGGGGGTCGCCTTTAATGAGATCTGGGTACTCCTAATTCTCAGCTGTATGCAATAGGGTGGGGGTTATTATAATGGCCCGGGTGTCTGTGGTAAGAGCAGGCAGTGTGTCATCGCCAGTCTCGGCGGAGCTCGCCAGTTGTCGTGTCGTAATCCTGCCCTCCCTCTGGAGCAGCAGACGCTCTGTTTGCTTTCAGAGCTGAAGACTTCGTCACATTGGGAATTTGTTTGGGAATTAACCCCTTGATAGTTGCCGAAAGTCTCCGTTAAAAAGGCGCCATCCTGACCTGCGTTAACTCTTATCCGTTAGTCCTTCGTAGACCTGTGCTTTCCTGGCGTTGGCTTATGTCATGAGCTGCGTTCAAAATTCTGCTGCAATCTATCGCTGTGGGCTCCCAGAATTCACTCCCCCCTTTTTTTTTGTGTTACCCCGCAGTTCAAGGAGGAGATTTCCAGGCGGTTTAAAGCCAAGAAGGATCAGCTGGTTCTGATCTTCGCCGGGAAGATCTTGAAAGATGGAGACACGCTGAACCAACACGGCATCAAAGATGGCCTCACCGTACATCTAGTCATCAAGACGGCACAGAAGTAAGTAGTGACGTTCTTAATCTAAAGTCTTCAACTCCCAGCATGCTCCGTTCACTTCTGGGGGAGTTGTGAGGACAGCCAAGCAAGTGTGCCTGCTGGGAGTCGTAGTTTCACCGAAGCTGGAGTGTTGCCGATCCATGACTTTATGATGTTATGTGTTTAGGTTACAGGATCCATCCGCCGCCTCTCCTTCTGCTGCCGCCACCGTTGCTGCCTCTACTGCATCCACCACACCTGAAGTAAACGTCACCCCGCCCTCACCGTCTAACCCCACCGCCACCCCTGCTCCTGACAGCGCTGACGGTCCCACCAGAGCGAGTGGCACAAGCCCCCCTGATAGGTCTTCCTCTCCGGGCATCCTCAGTAAGTACGCACCCTACTTCACCACTGGTGGCTCCTGGTTCCTGTTGTATTAAGTTCCTCCTCTGTCTTCCAGCCGGGTTTGGAGGGCTGACTGGTCTGGGTAACTTGGGCATGGGCTCCGCCAACTTCATGGAGCTTCAGCAACAGATGCAACGCCAGCTCATGTCCAACCCAGAGATGTTGTCTCAGATCATGGAGAACCCGCTAGTGCAGAACATGATGTCGAACCCGGACCTCATGAGGCAGATGATCATAGCGAATCCTCAAATGCAGCAGCTGATGGAGCGCAACCCAGAGATAAGTCACATGCTGAACAACCCCGAGCTCATGAGACAGGTACGGGATGTCGGGCATGGTCGGCCTCTCCTGTTATAGACACTCCCCCTGGCGCAGCCATTGAGTTTATTCTGTTCTTTCAGACCATGGAACTGGCCCGCAACCCCGCCATGATGCAGGAGATGATGAGGAATCAGGACCGTGCCCTGAGTAACCTGGAGAGCATCCCCGGAGGATACAACGCTTTGCGACGCATGTACACTGATATCCAGGAGCCTATGTTCAGCGCAGCCAGAGAACAGGTAACCAGGGTGCTGTTCACCAGCCTGCCAGCAGGGGGCAGTCTTCTGTCTTAAACACCAGAATGGTAGGGCAGAATCATTTCCCATGGAGGCAGGTCAGGTGGTAGGTGACCACTACAGAGGAGCCTTGATAGGTGTGGTATATGTCATCTTTTATACTCATCCGAACGTTGTTTCTCTCTTCTTCCCTAGTTTGGGAACAACCCATTTTCCACGACGGGAGGCTCGGAGGGTTCAGCCTCTCAGCCTTTACGCACAGAGAACCGTGAGCCTCTTCCAAACCCCTGGAATCCTTCTTCCCCTCAGAGTCAGCCCCCCACCACCGAGGGCAACATCAGCTCCACGACCAGCCAGACTGCCCCCACCGTGTCCAACCCATTCGGCATCAACGCTGCCAGCCTGGGGACGGGTACGAGCGGAGTACATCTTCAGTATTCTCCTTCATCCTGTATTAGAGGGCACTCCTAAACTGCTTATTAGCGATATTGCTTCATTGAAGTCTATGGGCGCCTTTGGGGCAATTATTTATGACTGCAATTGTTTTTATGAAAAATGTTCAGCCGTTTCTGAGATACAAGGGTTAAAAATCAGCCTGAATCCCGGCTCTCGGGTCTCTTATGTTTGATCTCCTGACCTCGTAAACACTTAGTGTATAAGTGTTTATGAAAGACGGGATACAAAGACAACAGACTGACAGCCTTCAAACAGACAGATTTTAACCCTTGTATCTCAGAAAGGCTGAACATTTGTAATTAAGGGCAATTGAAAAAAAAAAGATTTTTAGCCCAAAATGAGTAAAATGCAAGCATAAAAAATTCCCCCGAAGGTGTCCATAGCCTTTTAAAGGGTTATCCATACACCTCACACTTTGTAAAGCTGAAGTTTTAAAAGACGGAATATCGTGCTTACTGATCTCTTGCCTCTGCCGTTCTTACGGTTTCCACCAGTGATGACATCCCAGCTCAGATGTGTGACCACGGCAGCCATTCAGTGGTCTGTCCACGCTGATACAGCAAGTGATTGGCTGCAGGGGTCACATGTCTGTGTTGAAATGGCAAGCAGATGGCCACCCCGGTTTTCACGCCAAGATGCGGTCGTGACATCAGCGCGGCCTCTGATCAGGAACGGTTGGAGGCAGATATCCGAAGTGCAGTTAATGGCTTTTTAGGGAGGAAACCCGTGTGAATATGGGGCCTTACAGCCTCACCGAGCTCGGGAGCGGAGTGGAAGAAACAGGCCTTCATGCTCTATCCATGCGAGATAGAAAATTCCCACAGTGCGTCAGTGTAAATTTTTTTGTTTTTCTTTTAGGAATGTTTAACAGCCCCGAAATGCAGGGTTTGTTCCAGCAGATTTCCGAGAACCCCCAGCTAATACAGAGCATGATGTCCGCCCCGTACATGCGCACCATGATGCAGACGCTCTCCCAGAATCCAGACTTCGCTGCTCAGGTAGGAACATGAGGATGGCGGTAGGTCGGGAAGGGTTTACTTCATGCTGAGCGCGGTGGTTGGTGGTTTAGGGGTTATGGCAAGTTTTAAGCTCATCTTCCTACAGAATGGGCTGCAGAGTCTTGTTCCCCCCCCATGTGAGTGAATGTGCTGCAGGTTCAATCGTCACCGAAGCAGCAGCACATTTGTTCAGCCGCCGCTTCATTTATTCTGTGGGGCTCAAGACCCCTGGTCGGACCCTCGCTGATCAGATTCTCATCCCCCTGGCCACAAGCCCTGTAATGACTGCTGTGATAATCTCCCTTCTCTGAATCCTCCCTCCAGATGATGGGAAACATTCCAATCTTTGCTGGTAACCCCCAGCTCCAGGAACAGCTCAGGCACCAGCTGCCGGTCTTCCTACAGCAGGTAAGAAGATTTCACAGTCTGTCAGGCATGACGAGTCGATTCACCCGGTGCACTCCAATGGATGTGTGTCCGGAGGAGCGTTATGTCGTGTCTGCTGCCAGCACTGATCTGCTTGTTGTCACCCACAGATGCAGAATCCTGAATCTCTCTCTATAATGACCAATCCCCGAGCCATGCAAGCCCTCCTCCAAATTCAGCAGGGGCTTCAGACGCTCCAGACGGAGGCCCCCGGCCTGATCTCTGGGTAAGACACCATCTAGGTCTAGTCCTGCCAGGACCTTTCTCCTTAAAGACCTCACCCCAGAATGACCGTTTCAAGCTTTGCCTATACAGTGACCCCCTGACCCTATACTGTGGGCGCCGGTTTCTGGTTGTCATTTATTCCACCTGTCTTTTTTGTTTTCCAGTCTTGGTTCCTTCGGTGTCCCCGGGATGCCCCCTACATCCAGTGGAAGCACAGCTCCTGACAATCCCTCCACACCGACCAGTGCCTCTCCAGCAGGGGGCACCAGCAACCCTCAGCAACAAATGATGCAGCAGATGATCCAACTTCTAGCAGGAGGAAGCGCCCCGGTATGAGGCCACATTTCCATGTCAAGAGGGACCAGAGCCTAGGCTGTGACCCAGAGCGGAAGCTCTTAAGTGAGCGGAGGGTGCACTACGCATGCGCCGACTCCCTTCTTTCACTGCTTCTGGCTCTATTTCCGGCAGTCCCATAGCGGTGAATGGAGAAGGTGGCTGTGCATGCTTGGTGTGCTCTCCGTTCACTGCTATAGGACTTCAGTAAATGGCAGAGTGCTCTCGCTCAGCTATTTTCGGAACTCCCTTAGCAGTGAATGGAGAACACACTGCGCAAGCTCGGTGTGTGCTCCTTCACTTCTGGGGGCTGCACCTATCTGACACTGATGGCATATTGTAGCTTCTGAGATGGGTATGTGTATTCATGACTTTCTCCCCTGACTCGCCCATTACAGGGACAGACCCCAGAGGTGCGCTTCCAGTCCCAACTGGACCAATTAAACGCCATGGGCTTCATCAACCGCGAAGCTAACCTACAAGCCCTCATAGCAACGGGTGGAGACATCAACGCGGCCATCGAAAGACTGTTGGGCTCTCAGCCCTCTTAAGAGCGAGCCGTCTGCCAAAGCGGAAGCCCACAGCAATGCGCAAACCCCGACGAGAACCATCCTGGCCCTTAGTACTTAGTCCTGACCGCTGAGCATCCTGGGAAGTGGCCGCACCCTACATGCTATTGACACTGGACAGTTCCTAGGAGGCGCTCTGCGGTGCTGTACATGTCTCATCTCTCTCACCTCCCCCTCCTTTATAGGGGGGGGGCGAGCCGTATATTTTCCCTAAATGTCAGCTCTTTGGCGCCGTTCTCACACAGGCCTGCTCCTAGCTGATTGCTCCTAATTATTTAACTCTCTAATCTTCATGACTTTGCTCAGCGGATATTGTGACGTCTCCGACGACCTAGGATTATTTTTTTCCCCCTCCTTTCCCTATATTTTAAAGATAACCCCCATCCTCCTAACGATGCGGAGTCTTATTTTCATTAGATTTGATTTTAACAATAAACCAAATGTTTTATTTTTCCTGACTTTACGCCCAGACTTGTGATGGTGACGCCCGGTCCTGCCTGGTTCCTATCCTGGCGGGGCAGGGGTGATGGGTAACTGAAAACTTCGAGATCGCGTCCTCTGGTTACATTAACTGGAACGGTTTGCGTCTGTATTTTCCCGACTTTGCGCGTAAGGTCCTGGCTACTAAAAGCATCTTGGCAAAATGGAGTGTGTGCGTCCATCTGTGGGTTTGGGGGAGGGATGGAAATCTGGGGGATGCTTGCAGAGGTTTATTAATTTACCCTTCAGTTTTTTGACTTTTTCACAATCTGCACTTTCTGTCAGTGTATGGAAACATTATTTACGTCTAAAGATTGAAATCCCATCTAGACACAATACGTCTCACAGCTGAGAGTTTGCTACAGTTGTATCCAGTCTAAATAATCCTTTTTGGACTTAAAGGGGTTTTCCGGGTTCAGAATTAAACCAGGACCTACCTCCATTTTCACCCAGGCAGCCCTCCTGACTTGAGCATCGGAGCAGTTCATGCTCCGATGCTCTCCTTTGCCCTACGCTAAATCGCGAAGGTCAAAGGAATTTTCCGGAGTTCCGATGACGAACCGGACTCTCCATGTGCTTGCCAGGAAGTCTGGTGATGTCACCGGCACTGATGGGTGGGGTTTAGTGCTGCCCTAGCCTGTAAAACGGCTAGGGCAGTGCTAAAGCATGCCTATCAGAGCCAATACCGTCACTGAACACACGGCCGGGCTGAAGCTTGGCTTGGCAGTGTGTTAATGTAAAAAAAGACAGCCCTTGACCTGCGGGGCAAAGAAGAGCATCGGCGAGTGAACTGCTCCGAAGCTAACTGCTGGGGTGAAATTATGGGTATGTTCGGGTTCAGCTCTGAACCCAGACTACCCCTTTAAAGGTTTTCAATCCGGCAGCAGTGACCTACCTGAGCCTGTTTTTGGCTTAGCGGACATTTTCTCCATCTCGTGAGACACCTGGAAATGGAGGATGTCACCATGGGAAGCCTATTAAGAAATGTTAGTTATTGGACAACCCCTTTAAGGCCCTGTTCACATCACGTTATTGCCCTCCATTTGATGCATAGGCCGGGTTAAACACCTGACTGCCTGTTCCATCTGTACAGGATACCATTACCCCTTGCCCGTCAATGGAAACCTCTGGGCATGATTGGCATATATGGTGGATGCATTTCCCACTGTGCATGCTAAATAACATGATGTGACCCCCAACGTTACAGTCTGCTCTCCAGGCCGACCGTTTTTACCTGCACTGATACATTGTAACAGACTCTGGACAGAGAGATGCTCGTTTGTTTAGCTTTATAGAGGGGAATATCTGCCATGAGTTAAAAAGATCATTGACAGCAAGCAGAGATCTTGAAAACAATTGAAACACAAAGCATGATAGATGGACAGCTCCCTTTTAGAAGGGCAGTATGAGAACCTGGCCGGGGCAAACAGACCCTTCTAAACTGCGTGTTTATGGGTGTCCGCAGAATTGTACATGCAGCTTTGGAGGTGTCTAGAGCATTAATGTAGTCTGGGGATGAGAATCAATGGTTCGGGGAAAGGTTTTGTTTCCTTCTCGTCGGAAGAGGAAAAGTTCCTGTCAGAAAAGAGTCAGCCAGACACGGGGGTGGGGTTCCTTTCACGCGCTAGCAGCTGCACGACGCAATCCACTGGGGGTTATACTTGGCTTCGGCATTAATTATATGTTGTATTATGGTAACTTGCTGTCTGTGTTTACATGGTAGCTCTGCACCCAAAACTGAAAGAGAGGGGAGGTCCAGTAAAGGGGGTCCACAGCGGTCAGACCTCAAGTTCACCAAAACTGAGGCCCCAAGGTCAACTATGGAAACGTATTGAATGGGAGCTGTGCTCTTGAATGCACCATTCTTGTAGGGGACCCTCGCCGTTTGTGCAGCGGCAGCTTATCTCCTGCTAGAACCAAAGGATTGGGCTTTTTTTTTCTTCCCTTAGGAGTCCATAGAACACGGCGATATTGACCGGTTCGGCTAAGGCCTCAGGTACATGACCGGAGGTATTTTGTGGTGTGCAAAATACAGATAACTAATGTGTTGCATCCGCATTGACTTCAATGGGTCTGTGGTCTACATATGGTGGCCATGCAATGGAAAGAACATCACCTGTTCTTGCCCACAAAACGTGGACCAGTGCCCCACGGAAATCAATGGGTCTTCAAAAAAAAAAAAGATACAGCATGGACGTCATTTATCGTATATTTTCCATACTGCATAATACATTTGGCCTTTTAGTCTGGTATAAAGAAAAATATACAATGAAAGAATAATATACAACAGCAACAAAGCTTTATTTAAACAGTGTGCACACAGCAATATAGTATTTACCACAGTACAGTTCTGTTTTCAGGTAAGTGGGTATTATCAAGTGTACTGTCGCTTTAAGAAATGGTATTGACTAAGGTGCTGAATTTTCAGCATGGTGTGCGCTATATATCCTTCCAGGGACACGTCTGTGGGGGAAAAACGAGAATGTTAGCAAAAAATTGGTCATTGGCACGTTGCACACAACAAACGCAGAGTAAAACCACAATGTGAACAGACCCTGAATCTCCCCCTATTTTCAGCCGCCACTCATTGAATGAAATGACTAGGCCTCAAAGCCTATGTGGCCTTGTTGCCCATAGCAACCAATCAGAGTTAAGCTTTAATTTCTTCACTGCTGATTACAAAATGAAAGCTGCACTCTGATTGGCTGCTGTGGGCAACAGGGCCGCATAATCTTCTCTGATGCCTAATATTAAGAAATGGGGGGGTGGGGCACACGTCTGTGTAATGTCATTTGCCCCCTTACACAATGAGTTGCTACTCAAGAGGAAGCCGCCATAGCTGTGTGAGAGATAGGTGGTCACAACTTGGGGTGGACCGGTAATTGACTAGGAGGGGTCCACTAATGACATAATTAGACCACATGGAGGATATAAATTAGGGGGAAAAAACACTAAAAGTTGAGTCCTGCTTAAGAAGATTAATTATCCCGCCTGTGGCGGAAGCGTCATGTTGGGTCTTTCCGCCATTTTGTAAGGAGAACCTCCAAGGCAGTTTGGAGACTAAGATTTGCTGTTTGTCTCTTAAACTAAAAACAACAAAATCACTAGTCTTCCAGACCGACCGAGAAGCTGACAGTCGATGGCTGCTTCCGTGTTCCTGAAAATGTCTGAAATCAGCATAGTTATGGCACCACAGCTTTCATGACTGTGCTGCCTTTGGACTTCAGGAAACAAAAATTTCAGGTAAATACATTTTCATTATATTTATACATCTTTAAAACGGCTAACAATACTGCAAAAAAATGTTTAAAAAGCCATACTCTCCTCACAGATCCCCACTCATACTGATGCCGTAGTATTTGGCTGCAGAGATCACATACTGCTGTAGGCGCCACACTGCTGAGACCCGATGATATACCCCTGTAGGCGCCACACTGCTAAGACCCCTACGATAACTAGAACGAAGGTCCTCTATGTCTCTCCTTCCTGCACAATGTCTATTGGACTGACACCCGATCACCCTTGTGCGGTCAGAAACCAGTGGTTTTACCCATATCAACCAATCAGATTCCAGCTTCCATTGTTCTAATGCTGCCAGCGCTGTCTGGGCTGTTTGTATATCATGCAATGTTCGGTGTTATAGACCGAGCAGTAAATAGTTAATCTAGCAATATATTCCTATCCAGCCTCGATAACTATCTTATGCTGGCACCTTCAGGAATAATGCCGCCACGGGGCTGTCAGCCTCAGGCAGTGCCTCTGATCATGGTCCTGTTGCTCCAGGCATTGCGATGTTGATTACATTGCATGTTAATGATAAGTAAGATTCTGTGTGCTCTCTTTTAAGGATTTGTACCCAAACTTCTTTCTAACATCATGTTAGGTGGTCGCAGACAATCGGGATTTTTTTTGTTTTTTATTGTGGATCCAGAGCTAACGACTTAATGGGTTTTTTCTGTAGTAAACGACTGTGCCTTATGCATCACCGGTTTATCCTATGGCCCAATTCACTACACTATCAGTTTTTCCTGGCCATTTTTCAACCATTTTGGCATCCATTTTCCGTCCGTCTCTGTATTTAACGTCCGCTTTGCATTCGTGTTTATTGGCCATTAAAAATTGATAAATTCAATTGCCTTTTTTAAAAAAAAATCCCAACCCCTGCGGTGCCCTCAGTAAACATAGTGCCCCCTGGACATCAAATCCCCCAACATAGCACCCCCAGTATTAATTCCCACACTAGTGGCCCCCAGTATTATTAATGCCCCCTTTAGTGCCCCCAGTATTATTAATGCCCCCTTTAGTGCCCCAAGTATTATTAATGCCCCCTTTAGTGCCCCCAGTATTAATACCCCCTTTAGTGCCCCCAGTATTAGTAATGCCCCCAGTATTAGTAATGCCCCCTTTAGTGCCCCCAGTATTATTAATGCCTTCTTTAGTGCCCCCAGTATTCATTCCCACACTAGTGGTCCCCAGTATTATTAATGCCCCCTTTAGTGCCTCCAGTATTATTCATTCCCACGCTAGTAGTCCCCAGTATTATTAATGCCCCCTTTAGTTCCCCCAGTATTATTAATGCCCCCTTTAGTTCCCCCAGTATTATGAATTCCCACACTAATGGTCCCCAATGTTATTAATGCCCCCATTAGTGCCCACAGTATTACTAATGCCCCCTTTAGTGCCACTAGTATTATTCATTCCCACACTAGTGGTCCCCAATATTATTAATGCCCCCAGTATTATTAATTCCCCCTTTAGTGCCCCCAGTATTACTAATGCCCCCTTTAGTGCCCCCAGTATTATTTATTCCCACACTAGTGGTCCCCAGTATTATTAATGTCCCCTTTAGTGCCCCCAGTATTATTAATTCCCACACTAGTGGTCCCCAGTATTATTAGTGCCCCACAGTATTATGAATTCCCACACTAGTGGCCCCCAGTATTATTAATGCCCCCATTAGTGGAGCAAGTGTCCCACAGCAGTGTTTTTTAATTTTTTTTAACCCCTATTTTTACCTTGTGCACCTGTTTTAACAGCCGTTAGATGAGTGCACTCCTTTTAATTTCAGTGGTGTCTGCCCATGATAACAGCCACAAATACGACATGTCCTATTTTATGACTGACACTATTCAGTGGCCATTAAAAAAACGGTCATTTGAATAGCCCCATTGACTTAAATTGGTTCTAAAAAAATGGCTGTGTGATCAGGCCTAGACTATACAGTGCGAGCGCTACAGTTACCAGTTCTGTCCACTACAAAGTAGGAGGCGCCGTCTTGTTCCGGACCTGTCTTCCGTCAATGGAACTACTGCCGAACAGCTGATGGCGGAGGATCAGACTCCTGACGATCAGATATTGATGGACTATCTTGAGAAAACAGAATCAATACGATGTAAAGTACAATCATAAAAAAAGGGATAATATGAGAAAAAAAAATCCCCAACCCATTTTTTAAAATAAAGCTTTATTTCTATTGAATAAAAAAACTGAAATAAAATTACATCTATTTTCTCAGGTGTAATTCGGAATATTTTTTCAGTCACGTAATTGTAGATATTGTCTTGTGACCAGAGAAAGGAGCTCCACGAATAACACGCAGATTAATTCAGCAAGATGATTGCCTTTTTTTACCCCTTTAATTTGTGTCTACCAATGCGCCATAATTGCACAGGGATGCGGTGCTGTGTGAGGTCGTCACCTTTCGCGTTGCTAAGAGCCTGCAGCTTTCAATATGGCATCCCTCATTCCATTTTAAAATGACCGATCCTTCTCCTATCAGCCAAAAACACAGCTCCTTTTGTTCGGATAATGGACCAGAGACACTTATACCTCACAATAGCAAAGGGAGCGGGAGAGAAAAAAAAAACAAAGTTAAATGACATTAATACAAAAAAAATGTAAAAAAATCTCGTTGAACGGGGCTGAAAATGACATTAATTAGGCGGCGGCTTTTGTTTCTAATGAGAAAAAAACCGGGAGTAAATGCTGAGAACACATCATGATCTTGTTGTTTTCCCGATTTTGCAACCTCGGGCTTACCTCCTCATTTAGTTCATTTTTTCTTTTTCTTTTCATTTACGCAAATGATGCTGCCATCATAAGGACAGGAAAATTGAGGCCTTTGTTATCCGGCTGATGATAAAGAGCTTTTTGTCACAAGAATTATTGGGGATGGGGGGGGAAAGGGGGTGACCCACGTGGTTAAGGATAAATTAGTGCAATGTCTTCTGATTAAAACAGGTAGTTCAGTCTCACACGTGTACCGCAGTGTCAGCCATGACAGGCAAAGGGTTGATGAATTGCCTGAATTAGCACCGATCGATGATATAGGCGATTGATCAATGAGTGATATTGCCTTCGTTAGTTCTCCATCAGACGGCGTGTGTACGTAGATATACTGTAAAACTGGATATCTGAAGCCACCACTAGAGGGAGCTCTAATCATCTCAAGTCATATAGTGACCATTGAACTCCATCGAAGGTGTAAAAATCTCTTTGTGCTGAGCTCTCTCTAGCAGTGGCTCCAGGAAAATGCTGTGGTTTTATGTTAGGAACAGGAAGAGTGCAGCCCCCCTCTCCCTGCGTGGTCTGCCTCCATGTTCCCCTGTATAGGGATAGAGTAGCATATGTTGCTCACTGACACCCACTGCAGAAAACAAAAAACGTATACCACGTAATAAATATACGTAGTCAAGAAAAAAATCTGCAGCAATTCAAAGTCAAAATCTGCATGTAAGACACGGGGTTTCTATGTTTTGTCCGTGACATAAAGTTGCACCAGCTCAGCAGACAGCATCCCGCAGGATAGGATTAGATACTTTGGTATCAAATATGATCTGCTTAGATACACAGGCTGGATACACATCATATTGGGTTTAATTTATCAAACCTGTACAAGAGAAAAACAGGCCTTGTTGCCCATAGCAACTAATCAACGCTTAGCATTGTGGATTGCTTGCTATGGGCTGAGAAATAAGGCCTGTTTATCTATTAGACAGCTGTGGTAAAATGAAAGCTTCACTGTGATTGGTTCCTATGGGCAGAGTAACTACGATGGCTTATTTATTAGACCGCTGTGGTAAAATGAAAGCTGCGTTGTGATTGGTTGCCCTGGGCAACAAGGCTAAGTTATCTGTTCCATGCTGTGGTAAAATGAAAGCTGCACTGTGATTGGTTGCTATGGGCAGAGCAACTAAAATAGCTTATCTATTAGACAGCTGTGGTAAACTGAAAGCTGTGTTGTGATTGGTTGCCCTGGACAACAAGGCTAAATTATCTGTTCCATGCTGTGGTAAAATGAAAGCTGCACTGTGATTGGTTGCTATGGGCAGAGCAACTAAGATGGCTTATCTATTAGACAGCTGTGGTAAACCGAAAGCTGCGTTGTGATTGGTTGCCCTGGGCAACAAGGCTAAGTTATCTGTTCCATGCTGTGGTAAAATGAAAGCTGCACTGTGATTGGTTGCTATAGGCATCCAGCCTGGTATATCTATTAGACAGTATTAGTAATTGAGGCTCCTACATAGCAGTTATTTAGATAGGGAGCTGCAGGATACTGTAATTCAGCGCTGTGTGTCCGTATTTTTATATAGTATTACGGTAATATTACTTAATTATCATTTCTGAAGAAAACTCTCCAAGGAATTTAGCATTTTCCAGTTCTGATTTGTGTGAGTTACTCTAGCTTTGGTCGTGCTATAGTCTTCGTAGCCATTAGAACCGGATGACCCAATTTCTGCCCGATACATTTACCACACAGTCAAATTTCTCTGTAATCATAAATCTTTGGCGCCGATTTCTATGGATGGTGCAACCTAACACAATAGTGCCCCCATGTGGATGCGGCATGAACTGTCTCTGTTGAGCATAGAACGTTACACAAATCCATGTCACCTGCCTAAGAGATGGCGGTATATCTGTATAAGGGCTCGTTCACACGACCGTGGTTTTGGGCCGCATGGGTGCAGACACATTCACTTCTATAGGGCTGCAAAAGATGCGGACAGCACACCGTGTGCTGTCCGCATCAGTTGCTCTGTTCTGTGGCCCCGCAAAAATTATAAATCATGTCCTCTTCTTGTCCGTTTTGTGGCATCCGTGTTTTGCTGATCCGCAATTTGCAGACCGCAAAACGCGCCACGGTCATGAGAACAAGCCCTAATGAGGACATAACTGATCTGCTTGAGGGACTTCAGGGGCCAACTGACCAGCAAGGAAATCAGACAGCACCCAAGATTCGAAAGGATCCATCACAGCACTTTGTCTTCTCTATCCCGCAGAGCTGACATTCTAATATGCAATCTTATATGTTTGCTTATAGTGAAGGCCTAAAGACGATTATCGACAGAGGTCCTGATCGCTGTCAATACAGGCCTAGATCCCGGAAGAGACCTCCCAGAAGAGCTGTCTCTCAGGCACCGAGTTGTGGCAGCTTGGCACCAGGATTCTGCATTAGATGTAACCCCTGTGCCCAGAGTACATACACAAAAGGGGTGGCGCAAAGGCTCAGAAAATTTCGGGCGGCACATTTTTCATGCATACGTTCTACCACGCATCAACTTTGAAATGTTGGCAAGTATGGCCTAGATTCTTGTATACATGGAGTCTGGCCCTGCAGGCTACCAGTGCGCTTTCGGGCCTACTTCCAAAAAGGGCCATAAGGGGGAGCCACTGCCTTGTCTATTAGAAATCTGAACCTTTGCGCTCAAATACCCCTCTTGAGAAAAACAATTTTCATTCTCCGACTCCATCAGTTGCCCGATCGAACTCCAAGAGGGCCTTCAAATAACAGGATAATCAGGCAGGGACCGAGGGACCGTCACTATTTCATGTCTGACATTTTTATTTATTTTAAAGCCACGCAGGAAATTTCCCCGACTCCTGCCTAAAAAGGACAGATTGGAAGAGCGGTGCCAGGAGACATGAGAGGCAGACGACTGCCATCCCAAAGCCTTTGTTGTGCCGCACACAAAGGTTCCCAAATGATACTGCATCCTTTTGTTCCTGGCTTTTTAATGTGCGGCCCTCTCCGGCCCTCTTACGGAATATATGCATTTTATCCTTTTCGTTATTGTCCCTGCTAGTAAATTTGGGAGGGGGGATAGGGGGAGCTGAATCGTGGCCAATTTTCAAAAGCCTTGTCTGAAGCTGCCCGGCACAGACGGATTTTTCCGTGCCCAGTCGATGCCACCCTCCATTCTTTTAATTGCACCCTTTACCTTGATCTTTGAGATAATACATCACCATGTCCGTTTTAACCCTTAAAGCTTAAAAAAAGCGTCCATAATGACCCTCTAATTAAAAAGAATAGCGGGCAGAAAAGGCCACAGTCTAGGCGCCACTTCATCTTAAGTCATTGTCAGTCACTTCCATGGAGCTCTCATGAAAGGAGAATATGCTGGGAAAGATGATGAGTCTCGGGGAAGGGAGGAGTAAAATTGCTGCAAGCTCGAAATTTTCTATGATAGCGTATTTATACCTTTTTAAAGGAGACGTTCACTTTTAACAAAATGATCCCAGCACTGTTCCAGTGGGTGACCATGTAAAACATGGCTGTGGTGAGTAACCAGAGGGGGAAGCTGTTCTTTAGGTAGGGCCTATAACGTCCACATGTCCTAAAAGGGATCCTGATGGGACAACCCATTTTAATCGTATGCCACTGGCAGGATCGACCAGATAGCCTGATGTGTCTTGGACCAGGCGATGTTTGTATTTGCCACTTGTAATTGACAACTCAGGCTTGGACTCAAAACTGTGTTCCATTGCCCATAATGTGCCGATAGTAACAAAAAAAGTCTACCCTTAGGGAGGGACTATAAAAACACAAAAGTTGCAAGAAATCCAATCTTACTGGATTTCCAGCAACATGTGGGTCGTAGTTGAAGCAATTGGCTTGTTGCAATGCATATAGGGCTAAAGAATGAAGAAGTGGCAACCCTTCTATGTTTTACATATAAATATAGGCAAATATAAATGAAAATTTATTTACCTGAAATGTTCATTTTTTACAGCTTTCGTGACTGTGCTCCAGGAAAATGAAAAGTCATTTACCTGTAATTTTCCTTCCCTGTAGTCCTTAGGCAGCACAGCTTTTGTGACTGTGCTGCCATAGGATGTCCAGGAAAATAAAAATGTATTTACCTGTAATTCTCATTTCCTGTAGTCCTATGGCAGCACAGCTTTTGTGACTGTGCTGACATAGG
The DNA here is from genome assembly GCA_033119425.1 of Bufotes viridis. Classification (NCBI taxonomy): domain Eukaryota; kingdom Metazoa; phylum Chordata; class Amphibia; order Anura; family Bufonidae; genus Bufotes; species Bufotes viridis. Next base: position 63,091,550 of record CM065599.1, on the reverse strand, counting down.
ACGTCCAGGAAAATGAAAATATATTTACCTGTAATTCTCATTTTCTGTAGTCCTATGGCAGCACAGCTTTCGTGACTGTGCTGACATAGGACATCCAGGAAAATAACTTATGTACCTGCAATTTTAATTTCCTGTAGTCCTTAGGCAGCAGAGCTTTAGTGTCTGTGCTGCTATAGGATGTCCAGGAAAATTAAAATGTATTTACCTGTAATTTTTATTTCCTGTAGTCCTATGGCAGCCCAATTTCGTGACTGTGCTGCCATAGGATGTCCAGGAAAATGAAAATGTATTTACCTGCAATTTTCATTTCCTATAGTCCGTAGGCAGCACAGTCACAAACTTCCAAGAAATAGTCAGTGGTATGAAATACTATCCATAAAGGGGTTCTCCAGGCTACAGACATTGATGACCTAACATCGGGACAGGTCATTAGTGTCTGATCGGTGGAGATCTGACAACCAACACCACCACTGATCAGCTGTTTCGGGTGCCAGAACGCAGCAGTATATGAACGCTCCCTCACTGTGTACTTTACAGTACTGCGGCTGCATGCACTTGAATTGGAGCTGAGCTGCAGTACCCTGGCACGACCACTACACTGTGTTTCGGAGCTGTCTGCCTCCATCTCTGTATACAGTCTAACTTCTGACGCTGCAGCAACGCAAAACAGTCTGATGGGGGTTGTTTGTGTGTCGGACCCCCACCACATCTGACATTGATAATCTATCTTGTAGATAGGTGATCAATGTAAGTATCTCTTTAAAGACATTGTCCAGGATTAGAAAAACATGGCTGTTTTTTTTTCCAGAAACAGCGCCACACCGGTGGTACTGTCTTTTGAAAAAAGCTGAAATGTTTTCCTAATCCAGTCCCTTTAATTAACTCCATGTCAAGTCTGTAATGGGGCCCTACACCCATCACCAATATTTATAGTTCTGGTCTGCTCTTATTTGATAGGAGCCAACCGCAACTGCGACATATGCCTCCAACATATGATCCGATAAAAGTGGCGAGCCAGCCAGGACATTGCTTTCGGTCCTTTCGCTCGCAGTGGCCAGTGCTACGTTACATCACACATGGTCAGAGCTAGGTAAGATGGGATATGGTATAGTAGAGCAAACTGATATGTGGTATCATAGAAATCAGTGGACTCCAAGTTATGATGCTTATTATGATGTATATTAATAGATGTTATCATGACTAATTATTCCACAAATATTTTTTCCCTATCTATTCTTAAGAAACATGTGTTGTTTGCATTCCCCGATATGTCATCATTTCATAGACTCCGGGGACGCAGGAAAGCTGTGTGTAATATACAAAGTCACTTGCAGCGATGGTTGAGTCATGTCTCCGTTAGAAGAGTATTCATTAGCAATTGGAGAATGTGTTACTAATTAGCAGTTAGCTATATTTACATCAAAATCATTAGCAGCAAGATGGACTTACACATAAATACTTGGCAATGCCATCCTTCCAGTCCTGATTCATTAGCAGTGACATGGCATGCAGATGAGGAGACGTCACAATTATCTACGGGTTTTACATGAATTAGTGTAAGCCTCAAAACCGAAAAATAATTCCTTTATGATGTGAAGGCTGCGGTAACAACATAGAAGGGTGGAATTGGATACACAGAGGGTATGATATTATCAGGCCATACATGTGTGAAACAGGAGGTGTATGTGGAGGTATGGTAGGATGGTGCAGTGTACGTGGAGGTATGGTAGGATGCTGCAGTGCATGTGGAGGTATGGTAGGATGCTGCAGTGCATGTGGAGGTATGGTAGGATGGTGCAGTGTATGTGGAGGTATGGTAGGATGGTGCAGTGTACATGGAGGTATGGTAGGATGGTGCAGTGTATGTGGAGGTATGGTAGGATGGAGCAGTGTACATGGAGGTATGGTAGGATGGTGCAGTGTACATGGAGGTATGGTAGGATGGTGCAGTGTATGTGGAGGTATGGTAGGATGGTGCAGTGTACGTGGAGGTATGGTAGGATGGAGCAGTGTACATGGAGGTATGGTAGGATGGTGCAGTGTACGTGGAGGTATGGTAGGATGGTGCAGTGTATGTGGAGGTATGGTAGGATGGTGCAGTGTATGTGGAGGTATGGTAGGATGGTGCAGTGTATATGGAGGTATGGTAGGATGGTGCAGTGCATGTGGAGGTATGGTAGGATGGTGCAGTGTATGTGGAGGTATGGTAGGATGGAGCAGTGTACATGGAGGTATGGTAGGATGGTGCAGTGTATATGGAGGTATGGTAGGATGGAGCAGTGTACATGGAGGTATGGTAGGATGGAGCAGTGTACATGGAGGTATGGTAGGATGGTGCAGTGTATGTGGAGGTATGGTAGGATGGAGCAGTGTACATGGAGGTATGGTAGGATGGTGCAGTGTATATGGAGGTATGGTAGGATGGAGCAGTGTACATGGAGGTATGGTAGGATGGTGCAGTGTATGTGGAGGTATGGTAGGATGCTGCAGTGCATGTGGAGGTATGGTAGGATGGAGCAGTGTACATGGAGGTATGGTAGGATGGTGCAGTGTATGTGGAGGTATGGTAGGATGGTGCAGTGTATATGGAGGTATGGTAGGATGGTGCAGTGTACATGGAGGTATGGTAGGATGGTGCAGTGTATATGGAGGTATGGTAGGATGGTACAGTGTACGTGGAGGTATGGTAGGATGGTGCAGTGTACGTGGAGGTATGGTAGGATGGTGCAGTGTACGTGGAGGTATGGTAGGATGGTGCAGTGTATGTGGAGGTATGGTAGGATGGTGCAGTGTACGTGGAGGTATGGTAGGATGGTGCAGTGTATGTGGAGGTATGGTAGGATGCTGCAGTGCATGTGGAGGTATGGTAGGATGGTGCAGTGTATGTGGAGGTATGGTAGGATGGTGCAGTGTGTATGGAGGTATGGTAGGATGGTGCAGTGTACGTGGAGGTAAGGTAGGATGGTGCAGTGTACGTGGAGGTAAGGTAGGATGGTGCAGTGTACGTGGAGGTATGGTAGGATGGTGCAGTGTATGTGGAGGTATGGTAGGATGGTGCAGTGTATGTGGAGGTATGGTAGGATGGTGCAGTGTATGTGGAGGTATGGTAGGATGGTGCAGTGTATGTGGAGGTATGGTAGGATGGTGCAGTGTATGTGGAGGTATGGTAGGATGGTGCAGTGTATATGGAGGTATGGTAGGATGGTGCAGTGTACTGAGGTATGGTAGGATGGTGCAGTGTATGTGGAGGTATGGTAGGATGGTGCAGTGTATGTGGAGGTATGGTAGGATGGTGCAGTGTATGTGGGAGGTATGGTAGGATGGTGCAGTGTATGTGGAGTATGGTAGGATGGTGCAGTGTACATGGAGGTATGGTAGGATGGTGCAGTGTATGTGGAGGTATGGTAGGATGGCTGCAGGTGCATGTGGAGGTATGGTAGGATGGTGCAGTGTATGTGGAGGTATGGTAGGATGGTGCAGTGTATATGGAGGTATGGTAGGATGGTGCAGTGTATGTGGAGGTATGGTAAGGATGCTGCAGTGCATGTGGAGGTATGGTAGGATGGTGCAGTGTATGTGGAGGTATGGTAGGATGGTGCAGTGTATGTGGAGGTATGGTAGGATGGTGCAGTGCATGTGGAGGTATGGTAGGATGGTGCAGTGTACGTGGGAGGTATGGTAGGATGCGTGCAGTGTACGTGGAGGTATGGTAGGATGGTGCAGTGTATGTGGAGGTATGGTAGGATGGTGCAGTGTATGTGAGGTATGGTAGGATGGTGCAGTGTATGTGGAGGTATGGTAGGATGGTGCAGTGTATATGGAGGTATGGTAGGATGGTGCAGTGTATGTGGAGGTATGGTAGGATGGTGCAGTGTATATGGAGGTATGGTAGGATGGTGCAGTGTATGTGGAGGTATGGTAGGATGGTGCAGTGTATATGGAGGTATGGTAGGATGGTGCAGTGTATGTGGAGGTATGGTAGGATGGTGCAGTGTACATGGAGGTATGGTAGGATGGTGCAGTGTACGTGGAGGTATGGTAGGATGGTGCAGTGTACGTGGAGGTATGGTAGGATGGTGCAGTGTACGTGGAGGTATGGTAGGATGGTGCAGTGTACGTGGAGGTATGGTAGGATGGTGCAGTGTACGTGGAGGTATGGTAGGATGGTGCAGTGTACGTGGAGGTATGGTAGGATGGTGCAGTGTACGTGGAGGTATGGTAGGATGGTGCAGTGCATGTGGAGGTATGGTAGGATGGTGCAGTGTATGTGGAGGTATGGTAGGATGGTGCAGTGTATGTGGAGGTATGGTAGGATGCTGCAGTGCATGTGGAGGTATGGTAGGATGGTGCAGTGTATGTGGAGGTATGGTAGGATGCTGCAGTGCATGTGGAGGTATGGTAGGATGCTGCAGTGTATGTGGAGGTATGGTAGGATGGTGCAGTGTATGTGGAGGTATGGTAGGATGGTGCAGTGTATGTGGAGGTATGGTAGGATGGTGCAGTGTATGTGGAGGTATGGTAGGATGGTGCAGTGTATGTGGAGGTATGGTAGGATGGTGCAGTGTATGTGGAGGTATGGTAGGATGGTGCAGTGTACGTGGAGGTATGGTAGGATGGTGCAGTGTACGTGGAGGTATGGTAGGATGGTGCAGTGTATGTGGAGGTATGGTAGGATGGTGCAGTGTATGTGGAGGTATGGTAGGATGGTGCAGTGTACGTGGAGGTATGGTAGGATGGTGCAGTGTACGTGGAGGTAAGGTAGGATGGTGCAGTGTACGTGGAGGTATGGTAGGATGGTGCAGTGTACGTGGAGGTATGGTAGGATGGTGCAGTGTACGTGGAGGTATGGTAGGATGGTGCAGTGTACGTGGAGGTATGGTAGGATGGTGCAGTGTGTGGAGTATGGTAGGATGGTGCAGTGTATGTGGAGGTATGGTAGGATGGTGCAGTGTATGTGGAGGTATGGTAGGATGGTGCAGTGTACGTGGAGGTAAGGTAGGATGGTGCAGTGTCGTGGAGTAGGTAGGATGTCAGTGTACGTGGGTAAGATGGATGCAGTGTGCAGTGGAGGTATGGTAGGATGGTGCAGTGTACGTGGAGGTAAGGTAGGATGGTGCAGTGTACGTGGAGGTATGGTAGGATGGTGCAGTGTACGTGGAGGTATGATAACGTGGTGTGAGTGTACAGGGAGCTGTTATAATATTATATGGAGGTATGGTTACATGGTGCTTACCAAGAATAGGAGGAGAGTTGGCATTTTAACAAGTTCAGGACGTGCATCGAAGGGCTGTGGGAAATGTACCAGTAAGGGTCCATTCACTAGTAGTATACCTTGCCCTTTCACAGGGGGGGCGTGCCCCTTTCACTGCGACTCAATCCCTATCACAGCTCAGGGGTTGTGCTCTTTCTGCTATAGGTCTCTCTTTATCACAGCTTGAGGGCGTGTCTTTTCGGCTGCAGCTCTCTCCTTGCAGCTGTCACAGCTTCTAACAATAGATAGGGCTGAGGGTAGCGGAAGAATGGAACTGAGCATGTGCCGTCACCTCAGGGATGTTACCGAGGTGCAAACAGCAGGCGGCGCTATGAAAATACGTTTCATTCAATAACTAACAGGACGACCCCGGTAAGGTTATTGAACAGATCTGGAATCTTAGTCTTCATAGATAATTAATTCTAAGCAAAATGTTTATATTGAGTTCAGTTTCACTGATAAATATTTACATCAAATTACCATCACATCATTTATTTCTTAATTACCAGCGAGAAATAATTTGACCCAATTAGCAGAAGACTGATTTCCATATTTTATCACAGTAATAGACGACAGCTGCACCTGTGCACAGTTTATCCCGTCTATACTCACAGCACAAAAGGCGTATTATCAGTTACGGAGCGCAGCTCCGGAGACACTAGTAGCCATACACACAGTATGAGCAGCAGTCGTACCCATTGATTTCTGTGGGACCGGCTTGCCTTCTCATGTATATTGGGGGCCTGACTCATAAGCGGTACCTGGCAACAGTTTGTCCCGTCAGACACCTTTCCTCTGTAGCCGCTTCGCTCAGGGATATTGCATAAATTCAATGTGGAAATGTGTCTTTAAAAGGGTGTGGTCTTATAGAAGTAGGTGTGGCTTAGTTGGATTGGAGGCGCACATAATGAACTCGACAAAAAATGAAGTTACTCTGACTGCTTGGACAATTACTTTCCTTTCTTCGAAAAAAAAATCTGATTAATAATGCCGGTTAAGATGGGAATAAGCTTTATGTGACGATTTCTCTGCGGCCATTCCTGATTTTAGTTAGGGATCATGCACACTACCGTGTTTTTTGTCCCCATCCGTTCCTCATTTTTTGCGGGTTGGATGCGGACCCATTCACTTCAGCACACCGTGTGTTGTCCGCATCCGTAAGTTCGTTCCGCGGCCCCACAACAAAAAAAAATTTCGGACAAGGATAGGACTGTTCTATAGATGGCAGGACGTTGCGTCCTGCAAATGCGGAACGCACACAGCTGGTATTCGCGTTTTGCCGATCCGCAATTTTATGTCTACGATCGGCGTTTCTTGAGGATCAGATGCGGATTCATCTCAATGGAGCTGCAAAAGATGAAGTCAGTTCCGCGGCCCGCAAAAAACAAAATAGAACGTGTCCTATTCTTGTTCATTTTTGGAGTCAAGGATAGGACATTTCTGCAGGAGTAAAAAAAAAAAAATGGCGGCATTCACGCAGCCAGTATTTGTGTTTTCCGGGTCCGCGATTTGCCCTGCGCACTGGATACAGGGTGTTTTCATTCAGTCTCTGCACTGGACCTTTACTGTATGATTTTCTGCAGACCTATAGGCCGCCCATTAGAGGGTATTTTCGTCCTCGGTTTAAAAAGATTTTTTTTTTTAATGTGGGTGTCTATGGGTGTCCATTAAACGCAGGCGCGTGAGATTTCTGTCCAGACACAGCGTGAAAAAAAGCCCTATTCAAAAAAGGCTTTCCTTGACTTCTTACGGTCTTATTAATCAGATTTTTTTTAGAAACACATATTTAAGTGTAGAACTTTCTTAAAGAGAAAGAACCTCCTATATTTTTACTAGTTAATACAAGATACTAAAACATATTCCCTTTTTATGTGCTTTTATTTTCGGATTGTAGAATATTTTTACTGTGCTTTCTTCACATGATTATGAGGGCGGCCATCTTGCCTGAGATGTCGTCAGCATTCAGAGATAGGCCTTACAGCAGCGGCGTGGACTGTAGGATGCTGCATACTGGAAATGACTCATTGGCCTCTATGGGAGAGTATTGTGGGCATGCTCAGTGCAGAGGTCATTGTGCAGGGAGCTTTTTTTTTTTTTTTTTACATAAAAACTTAGATTTAAACCTTTTTGTGATGACACGTTGCCATTTAGACCTCAGACCTGTTCCTACAACTTAGTATCCCAAACCAACAGAGAAGCATCCACTCACTCGGCCAAATTTCTAGGCATGACCACAAGTGGTGGTTGCTCTATCCTAACTTTTAAAACCAGAACTTGTTGTGCTTGGGTCAAAAAGTTGGATCCTGTAGGACATTAGAAGTTCATTATGCCATGAAAAAGCTTACCCAGTATGCTCATGGTTAGATTCTGTGCGGCCTCCACCTTAGGGTAGGCCTGTCTAGCCCTGAAGGCTCAGGCGAAGCATTAACCTCCACCATTAAACCTTTAGAGAATACTTCTAGATTTCTGAGGTCCTTTGATTTGGATTCAAGGAGAGCATGCCAGCTGCCAGAGGTGATGACACATGGGCCCGTGAGGTCCTACAGAGCACTAGTCAATAACTGAAGCCCGTTCAGGGGACACCCTCAAACCCCAATGAACACCATATTCCCATAATAGGGTATATAGAAAAGGCTTGTTCTCATCAGACAACCCCTTTAAAGGATCTGGACATACATGACATATCCACAGGAAATGCCATAAATGTCCTATAGGCGTGGGTTCCATATCTAAGAACCACACCTATCCTGAGAACTTGGCCCTGTTACTGAGAGATGGCTGCTCATGCACAGCTGAATGTACACAGAGATGCGCATGCACAGTTACCTCTACGTTCACGGTGGAGCAAGGCGGGGCCACACTTTTAAGATAGGTGTGGAACCCATCTCTGGGAACCTCTCCTCTAGGACCTTTATGGCATATCCTGCCTTGTATGTGTCCAGATGGAAACCACACTATATGGACCTACCTGTAGATGCCAAGCAACTTGACCAATGAACTAGACAGGCCCCCTCGGCTGCTGGGCCCCAAGTCACTGCACTTCCATTTCCATAGGTAGATTCCTCATGCCATCTTGGTTCAGAGAACTTGTATAAATCCAATTGTAGCTCTATAGCTAAGAGAAGTGACATTTGGATTGAAGCTGTTGAGGGGGGGGGGGGCACTGATAGCAGTTGAGGACTCTGAAGGGCACCCCCCGGCGAGAGCCGATGCATGTGAAGTTATGCCGTAGACGATAATATATAAGGAACAGAGCAGGTAAAACCCACAGAAGCCTCTTCAATGATCCTGCCCAACTTTCATGTCAGGCGACACGCTGAGGTGGACGTTAAACTAACTCAGCGTGAGATTTCTAAAGGGGAGGGGGTAGAAATCGTTTTTTATCTGGACATCAACTCCGAGCTATCAAGCCGCAGAATCTCACATCTGGGCTCTTTGATTTAACCCTTCTCAAACTCTTCAACCTCCGAACTCAGGGTGGGCTTTATAATCTGCCTCTGTATTGTCACAGGGAAGGAAGGGGTTAAACCGACTTACGCTAACATCACAAAAATAACGATAAGCGTCCTATTTGGGACTATGAGGTAAAATCCACAGGGGCCCATCGGAAGGGTAACGGAAGAGAATTTTTTTGTAGCCTGGCCAAAAAAAATTCAAAAGTTTACGTTCATTAATAGGAATAATCACAATTTACGCAGCACCGTTTTTCTTAACGCGAAAGCTCGGCACCCATACGTCTGTCTACGATGTGTATTTTATATTATATTAGAGTCGTAGGATGAAGAAATTAGACAAACCATTATATAAAAGAATAAAATGTTACATATTCATAATAATCAGTAAAAAGTAGAATAAAATAACAGTAATAAATAATGGCAACATAGTTAATCTGTTGTGCTTCCACACACCTGTCAGCATCTCCCCGAAACCCATTCCAAGTTTCACCCACTTTAAAAACTCACGTCACCCTAAAAACCCCCCATTATATATCATCACTGAACACAATAAAAAAAGAACATAAAACATCAAAAGAAACCTACAATTTTCTTGATTTTTCCCCCCAATCCATTGCCCTGTGCCTTCTATTTTTTTCAACAGACAAAAGGTAAATTTGTGTAGTATTCTAATAAAAAAATTAAATAAAAATGAAACATAATATATAAAAGAAATCAAACTGTAAAATCAAATAAAAAAGGTGAAATAAAGCAATTGAGCGATGCCAGCGCATTCGCGTCTGTGTTTTATGGATTAGGACACCTGTGGAATTCTAACCCTTTTTTTTTATACACACATATATATATATATGTTTTTAAAAAAAAATTAATTTCTTTAAATTCTTCCTCATCGTTAAGACCCGGAGAAAGAACGTGAATGACTTACCTTGCTCTTCTGCCGGCTTCGAGAGAACTGAGATATCACATTGTCAATGCAAATCTCTCATCTTCCCTTGATGCCAACACCCTTCTCTGGCGAAGGCACACACAGTAGTGTGGGTGGGCGAGACACACACACACAGGCACGCACACATGCACACACTCACACACAGGGCAGTGCTTCTCAAGGCTGTGGCTTTTCTACATTGGCCTTGCTCCCTTTGATTGGCAGCTTGGTAGGAGAGAGGTCTTAATCTGCCTGACATACAAGCTCCTATGGTGCGTGTGTGTGTATGAGAGTGCGTGTGTGCGCACAACTGATGTCATCTTTTCATAGGCACAGAAATGACACAATAGAGGTCTCCAGCTTCGAGGAGGGGGGAGCCGTGAAAAAAAAAAAGAACGATTAACCCTTACGTTGCTGGGTTTACCGTTTATAAAAAAAAAAAAGATGTGACTACAAAAAAAAAGAAGAGAGGAGTAATAAAACAAATAGTCCTTGGAGTACAAGGGTGGAGCTGAGCACTCGTCTCCACAACCAGTTGAGCTACCTCCCTGTCTATTAAAAAAAACAAAAACAAAAAACACTGAAAAAGGGCAAAAAAATTGAGATTTAGGAAATGGTCTAAAAACAAAACGGTCTTTGTTGTACACAGCAACCAATCGCAGCGCGGCGTTCTTGTCCGATAGGGCTCTTGAAAAAATGAAAGCTGCGCTGTGATTGGTTGCTATGGGCAACAAAGACAGTTTTTCCTGGTAGACCGTTTCATGCTCGTGGTTTCTGGAACTGCCCCCCCCCCACTCCTCTCTTTTCCGTGGCATCTTACCTACGATTAAGGAATCATGCACACAAACATATTTTTTTTTCTTCCGTTCCATCGTTTTATAGGTCCGTATGCGGTACCATTCACTTCAATGGGTCCGCAAAAAAAAACAGAAATTACTCCGTGTGCATTCCGTTTCAGTATGTCCACATGTCCGTTCCGCAAAAATATAGGTTGTCCGTTTTACAGGCATTGTTACAATGGATCTGCAAAAAAAAAAACTGATGCGATACCATAACGGATCACACAGATGTCATCTGTTTTTTGCGGATCCGTGTTTTGGGGACCGCAAAATACATACGGTCGTGTGCATGAGCCCTAAAGCATTGCTGTTGAGACCGGAAAGCGGACTGGCAGGACCCCCAATGTATCCCCTGTTGGAACACGTGTAAGCGGATAGGACTACTGAGCACGGCGGTCCGGCACAATCGGATTGGAGAGGAAATGCACATGCTCAACCACCCCTCAAATGAGGGACATGGGAGGTCGGGGGTCTCAGCAGTCAATCTGGTAGGGGATAACCTTTAATTTGGGTACTGATGGCTGTCAGACAGCTGTCTCTCCAGACCCCCTCCTTCTGCTCGGGCATGCATGTTTTCTGAATGGAGAAAGGGGCGTAAGCTGCTGCCAGACAAGAAAAGGATTGGCCCTGTTGAAATCCAACAGCCTGATCCTTCTTTCTTCCAATATCTACTGTCAGGAAAAAGTCAGCAGACCCCCAAATGCATTAGTAGACTGTTCCTGTAGGTAGGTGGGTTCGGATGACATATAGTATATAGCAGTGGAATAGACGGCGGAGGGCCACCCTGGCATTCGGCGTGTATAAATCCTGGCCACCCCTAGGTGCTGTATAATCGCTGGTTGTCCCCCACATTTCAGAAATGGCTGACCTGAGATAAGCAATATTATACGTTTTTCTAGGAGAGGGGGCGCTCCTTTAACACAGGCAGAACACAGAAAATCCGGTTATTCATGGGCGACCTTGGCGCTTTATCATACACCGCATTATAGATCTGAACACGTACAAACAGACAGGTCGCCGCTTTCTGCAGATTATCCAATCCAAACTAAAAGTGATTGTTCTGCCAAAAAAAGGGGGTCTGGAGATATATCCCCCCACCCGACCTGCTCCTGGCTCCCCCCCAACCACTTGACGTCCTGTGTATAATCTCATTATAACTTTAACTCTTTCTCGTCCGCAGCATCTGCTTCCAGAACACCCAGAAGGGTTACAATGCTTGGTATATAAGCGACATCCTCCCCCCAGTAAAAAATAATAGTAATAATTAGATTAATGAGTGGCGTATCTCTGCCTGCTGATTACAGCTAAGAGGCCTCATTTCCTGCCCGTAATGATGGCTTCATGTGGCTTGAGATAATGGTCTGAGGAGCAGGTAAGGAAACACAAGAGGACACATCATTAGTATTGGATTCAATAGAGGACATGCCCTGTCCGGGCTCCACAGCAACCGGCCATAAGACAACGGCATCACTACATCCACCCGCCGCACACACATTATTCTTAGCAATGGGACTTGTACATCAAAAATCCACAGAGACTGTGTATCTAAGCCTAACATGGGTGATACTGTCTGCTGAACTGATCTATCCAAGCCTTTTATGTGTGATACTGTCGCTGAGTTGATGTATCTAAGCCTATAATGTCTGATACTTCTGTATCTAAGCCTGCCATGTGTGGCACAGGGGTGTATTATTTTAGCATGCAGGGTCTCTTTCTGCAGCCCCCATATTGATTTCTTCTTGCCTTGATTCCTGCTTTTTCTCACTTCTCCTTTCATCCCTGTCCACCGTCTCTCTGTGAATTTATTGACTTCTCGATACGAGAAGCTGCAGTTTAAGCGCCCGCGCCTTTAAGCCTTCTCAAGGAAGTTAGGTTCCTACAGATGTGACTTACACAGCCTGTCATTAGGGTTTGCTTTATGTCTTTGGTATCATTCAGGGGCGTACATAGAAATCACTGGGCCCCATAGCGAAAATCAGAATTGGGCCCCCTAACCCCGCCCACTACGCACCCCTGGCCCATCCCACCTCCTGCCTGGCTCCTCCCATACCACACCCCCATTTGCCTTTAAAGAAATGTATACATGACCCACTGAAACCGTTAAGGATAAATCTTTTTATTTTTTTTAATTAACCAACTTTGTTGCAGTAACTAAAAAGATGTATGCCAGGGAATGAGGTAAGTAAGGTGCCCGGCCCGGGCATTTTGGGGGGCATTATAGGGGTTTTTTGGATAACCCCTTTAAGGGTCCATTCACACGTCCGTGGTGTGTTGCGGATCCACAACACACCCTCCCGGCACCCCCCATAGAAATGCCTATTCTTGGACATAGGACATGTCCTATCTTTTGTGGAGCCGCGATAGTGTGCTCTCCGCTTCACGTCCGGCCCCATAGAGAATGAATGGGTCCGCACCCGTTCCGCAGGATTGCGGAACGGATGCGGACCCTTTTGCAAACGTGTGAATGGGGCCTAACTCCTTGCTGCTGATGCTGAGTGTGAACATAGCCACCAATCATATCCTCCCTCCCCCCAGCACATCAGTCAACTTTAGGGGAGGGGGGCTGATGACTTGGCAGACGCGAGCACAGAGGCAGATCACAGATGCTATGCAGGTGCACACATACAGGTACTTGAGCGGCTGCTGCTCCCGCTGCCTGCTCCAGCGATACACTGGCCAATCAGCAGCAGCCGGATCTTAGTGCTGCTTAATGCTGATTGGCCAGTGTGAAATACAGCACGCGGGAGGGGCAGGGGGTCCCGACAAGTACCGCAAGCACGCATGATTCTTAGAAACTGTCTCTGTGTGCAGTGATGTCACAGTACATGGATTATGCTCACAGTGATGTCACAGTACAGGGAAAATGTACACAGTGATGTCAAAGCACAGGGATAAGAAACACAGTGATGTCAGAGTACAGATAACATGCACAGTGATGTCAGAGTGCAGGAATAATTCACACAGTGACATCACAGTATATGAATAATGCACATAGTGATGTCACAGTATATGAATAATGCACATAGTGATGTCACAGTATATGAATAATGCACACAGTGATGTCACAGTATATGAATAATGCACATAGTGATGTCACAGTATATGAATAATGCACATAGTGATGTCACAGTATATGAATAATGCACACAGTGATGTCACAGTATATGAATAATGCACATAGTGATGTCACAGTATATGAATAATGCACATAGTGATGTCACAGTATAGGAATAATGCACAGCGATGTCACATTGCAGGAATAATGCACACAGTAATGAACCTTCTAATCTTTGGGATCAGCCAACTATCTGATGTGTATGGGTGTGTTCCAACCCTCCCACGATGGCAGATCTGGGGGGAAAAAAGGTTCAGGCTTGTTTGATTTCAAGATGGCCAATCCTCGTACCTGCAGGAGGTAAGCAGATGCCAGAGAAGTTTGGTAGCGACTCATTCCCCCTCCCCAGTCAGAACACGTGCACAAATCTGCCAAGTACGTATATGTATGGCTGGTTGGGGGGAGAAGATGACTAAGATGGTGAAAAGATAATGAAACAATTGTATACATATTCAGTAATGTCGACGCTTTCCCTTTATCTCAGTTAAAGTTCATACTCGCACAAAATAGTTGCTTCCCGCTGTCTAATTTCTGTATTTTTTTGCTTAAAATAACAAAAGATTGCAATTATACAGATTATGCAGATGCAAATTATTACGTTGCCAGGCGACATTACATGTGAAAATAAGTTTGTCATAACCGTCTTAAAAAACACCAAAAAAACAATAAAATGTGCATAAAATTTAACGCCACTCAGACAAGTCATAAATCCACTGATCTCCATAGGTAATGTATCACCTGAACCATCAGTTCTATATAAAATCACACTTTTAATGTGTTTTATACAATAGCAGTTGTTTTATATACTGTTTAATTAGTTTTGAACCTAGAAGTAAAGGGGTCAGAGAGGGTCTATGGTGTCGGGTCTATGGTCTGATCATTTATGGTTCTGGTCTGGGGGCATTTGGTTTGAGGTGTGATCATTTATGGTTCTGATAATTTGGAGGTCATGGGGCTGATAATTTAGGGGTATGGTCTGTGGTCTGATGAATTTAGGACTCTGATCTGGGCTTTGATGAATTTAGGAGTTTGATCTGGACTCCGATAATTTAGTATGTCTGGGATCTGATGAATTTAGGGGTTTGAGGTTTGATCTGGGTTATAACTTATAAGTTAATTTTGAAGCCTCAACTGTGGTCTAAATGAATTTGGGGATCTGGTCCGGGGTATGACAATGTAAGATTCTGGGCTAGAGTCTGAATTTATTTAGGGATCTTCTTTGAGGTCTGATAATTTATCAGTCTAGTCTACGGTCTAATAACTTGGCTACCTGGGATCTGATAATTTAAGGGTCTGATAATTTGGAGGTTTGAAATCTGATAATTTAGGGTTCTGGTCTGTGGTCTGATTAATTCAGGAGTCTGATCTGGGCTCAGATAATTAAAGATGTCTGGGATCTGACAAATTTAGGATTCTGATCTGGGGTCTGATTAATTTAGGAGGTTGAGGTTTGATCTGCGTTATAAATGAATTTTGAAGCCTTAACTGTGGTTTAAAGAAATTTAGGGATGTGATCTGGGGTCTTATAATTTAGGAGTCTGCACTGGAGTCTGAATTTATTTAGGGATTTGAGGCCTGATCATTTATCATTCTGATCTCCAGGTCTGATAATTTAGGCATTTGGTTTGAGGTCTGATCATTTAGGGGTCTGATAATTTGAAGGTTTGGAATCTGATAATTTAGGGGTCTGGTCTGTGGTCTGATGAATTTAAGAGTTTGATCTGGAGTCTGATTAATTTAGGGGTCTGTGGTTTGATTAATACAGGAGTCTGATCTGGGTTATAAAAGAATTTTGAAGTCTCAACTGGGGTCTTAATAAATGTAGGAATCTGGTCGGGGATCCTATAATGTACGAGTCTGGTCTGGGGTCTTATAATTTAGGGATCTGCTCTCAGGTCTGATAATTTAGGGTTTTGGTCTGGAGTATGATAATTTAGGAGCTTGGGCTGGAGTATGATAATTTAGGAGCTTGGGCTGGAGTCTGAATTTATTTAGGGATATGGTTTGAGGTCTGATAATTTATGTTTATTCAGTTAGGCATTCGGTCTAGGGTAAAATTTCAGTATGCTTCTGTTTGTTACCTGTAAAGGTAAGAGCACGTATGACTACTTCCCTGCTGAAATTCCTTTTTTATTTTACAGAACAAAGTAGGAAAGTGTGTCCTTGTTTAAAATATCATTTTTTCACATTTACCACAGGACAACCCCTTTCAAAGGGGTTGTGCCACTAATATAAATGTATGTCACCCAACATATATTGTTCCCCAAATACCACCATTTATAACAAGTGCCTTTCATTAAAAGTTATTAGCCTCCCATTCCCCTGTGGCAAATCTGTTTTGTGCAGTTGCCAATTGGTCAGGTCCTGCTTCGGAGCCTTATAAAGGACGCAAAAGTGTAATTGGTAAAAATAAGGGGTGTGGTTAGAGTCACATGATCTGCTGATATAAGGACCAATTTACTGGAACCAGGAAGTAGGAATCAAGCATGGGGGATAAGAGAAAACTGCAAATGAGGTGAATTAGAAAAAGAAAAATTTGCTCTTCAGTTGCCATTGGTCACATCCTGTGTTGGAGCCTTATAAAGGACGCAAAAGTGTCATTGGTAAAAATAAGGGGCGTGGTTAGAGTCACGTGATCTGCTGATATAAGGACCATTTCACTGTCCTTAGGCATGATGGGACAGCAGACAATTGACAAACCAGGAAGTAGGAATCAAGCATGGGGGATAAGAGAAAACTGCAAATGAGGTAAATTTGAAAAAGAAAAATTTGCTCTTCAGTTGCCATTGGTCACGTCCTGCGTTGGAGCCTTATAAAGGACGCAAAAGTGTCATTGGTAAAAATAAGGGGCGTGGTTAGAGTCACGTGATCTGCTGATATAAGGACCATTTCACTGTCCTTAGGCATGATGGGACAGCAGACAATTGACAAACCAGGAAGTAGGAATCAAGCATGGGGGATATAGAAAACTGCAAATGAGGTAAATTTAAAAAAGAAAAAAAATCCAAGGAAGAAAAGGGAGTTAGAGTAATAAATGAAAAAAATTTAGAGTGAAAAGTAGTTTTTCCCTTTAACTTTCACACGGAACTGGTAAATATTCATGCTTGTGGAGTCCCATTGCAAAGTTTGCTATGGGGCCCAGACTTTTCTAATTATGTCCCTGTTCTGTAACTACTAAATTAGTCACTACTTCTGACAAGACAGGCTGACCTAGAAAGAAAGTGACAGAACCAGAACAGCTTTGTAGATACATTTTGAGGAGGGTGGCCATACTGGGACTAAAGCCTCCCAGTCCAAACCTGTAATATAGCGGTCCTCTCACCACAGGCTCTTACAATTATCCTCGTCTTCTTATTCAAATAGTTCAATTTTAGCTCAGATCTGTTTCCATAATTCATGTGGTGCATTGTCTTTAAGCTATTTAACTTTAAAATCAAATCAGCTCTGCCGCTCAGAAGCGCTTCACTGCGGCTCCTGTCATTTGTTGTAACCAGCAAGACTAATTAGCAACCTTATTAACAGCAATCAATGAATCGGCTCTTACTGATGGAGCATTTCACATGCGGCGGACTTCTACAACTTGCAGCCTGAAAACAGCCATGTAAGGTCTGCTGTACATATATAATTATACACAGGAGATACCCAGGTTATACCAGCATGCTCCATATCACTATATACAAGAAGATGTATAACTTATACCAGCTGTACATATATAATTATATACAGGAGATACCCAGGTTATACCAGCATGCTCCATATCACTATATACAAGAAGATGTATAACTTATACCAGCTGTACATATATAATTATATACAGGAGATACCCAGGTTATACCAGCATGCTCCATATCACTATATACAAGAAGATGTATAACTTATACCAGCTGTACATATATAATTATATACAGGAGATACCCAGGTTATACCAGCATGGTCCATATCACTATATACAAGAAGATGTATAACTTATACCAGCTGTACATATATAATTATATACAGGAGATGCCCAGGTTATACCAGCATGCTCAATATCACTATATACAAGAAGATGTATAACTTATACCAGCTGTACATATATATAATTATATACAGGAGATGCCCAGGTTATACCAGCATGGTCCATATCACTATATACAAGAAGATGTATAACTTATACCAGCTGTACATATATAATTATATACAGGAGATACCCAGGTTATACCAGCATGGCCCATATCACTATATACAAGAAGATGTATAACTTATACCAGCTGTACATATATAATTATATACAGGAGATACCCAGGTTATACCAGCATGCTCCATATCACTATATACAAGAAGATGTATAACTTATACCGGCTGTACATGTATAATTATATACAGGACATGCCCAGGTTATACCACTATGGTCCATATCACTATATACAGGAAGATGTATAACTTATACCGGCTGTACATATATATTTATATACAGGAGATACCCAGGTTATACCAGCACGCTCCATATCACTATATACAAGAAGATGTATAACTTATACCAGCTGTACATATATAATTATATACAGTAGATACCCAGGTTATACCAGCATGCTCCATATCACTATATACAAGAAGATGTATAACTTATACCAGCTGTACATATATAATTATATACAGGAGATGCCCAGGTTATACCAGCATGCTCCATATCACTATATACAGAAGATGTATAACTTATACCAGCTGTACATATATAATTATATACAGGAGATACTCAGGTTATACCAGCATGCTCCATATCACTATATACAAGAAGATGTATAACTTATACCAGCTGTACATATATAATTATATACAGGAGATACCCAGGTTATACCAGCATGCTCCATAGTCACTATATACAAGAAGATGTATAACTTATACCAGCTGTACATATATAATTATATACAGGACATGCCCAGGTTATACCAGCATGCTCCATACCACTATATACAAGAAGATGTATAACTTATACCAGCTGTACATATATAATTATATACAGGAGATGCCCAGGTTATACCAGCATGGTCCATATCACTATATACAAGAAGATGTATAACTTATACCAGCTGTACATATATAATTATATACAGGAGATGCCCAGGTTATACCAGCATGCTCCATATCACTATATACAGAAGATGTATAACTTATACCAGCTGTACATATATATAATTATATACAGGAGATACCCAGGTTATACCAGCATGCTCCATATCACTATATACAGAAGATGTATAACTTATACCAGCTGTACATATATAATTATATACAGGAGATACTCAGGTTATACCAGCATGCTCCATATCACTATATACAAGAAGATGTATAACTTATACCAGCTGTACATATATAATTATATACAGGAGATACCCAGGTTATACCAGCATGCTCCATAGTCACTATATACAAGAAGATGTATAACTTATACCAGCTGTACATATATAATTATATACAGGACATGCCCAGGTTATACCAGCATGCTCCATACCACTATATATAAGAAGATGTATAACTTATACCAGCTGTACATATATAATTATATACAGGAGATGCCCAGGTTATACCAGCATGGTCCATATCACTATATACAAGAAGATGTATGACTTATACCAGCTGTACATATATAATTATATACAGGAGATACCCAGGTTATACCAGCATGCTCCATATCACTATATACAGGAAGATGTATAACTTATACCAGCTGTACATATATAATGATGAACAGGAGATACCCAGGTTATACCAGCATGCTCCATATCACTATATACAGGAAGATGTATGACTTATACCAGCTGTACATATATAATTATATACAGGAGATACCCAGGTTATACCAGCATGCTCCATATCACTATATACAAGAAGATGTATAACTTATACCAGCTGTACATATATAATTATATACAGGAGATACCCAGGTTATACCAGCATGCTCCATATCACTATATACAAGAAGATGTATAACCTATACCAGCTGTACATATATAATTATATACAGGAGAGGCCCAGGTTATACCAGCATGCTCAATATCACTATATACAAGAAGATGTATAACTTATACCAGCTGTACATATATAATTATATACAGGAGATACCCAGGTTATACCAGCATGCTCCATATCACTATATACAAGAAGATGTATAACTTATACCAGCTGTACATATATAATTATATACAGGAGATGCCCAGGTTATACCAGCATGCTCCATATCACGATACACAGGAAGATGTATAACTTATACCGGCTGTACATGTATAATTATATACAGGAGATACCCAGGTTATACCAGCATGCTCCATATCACTATATACAAGAAGATGTATAACTTATACCAGCTGTACATGTATAATTATATACAGGAGATACCCAGGTTATACCAGCATGCTCCATATCACTGTATACAAGAAGATGTATAACTTATACCAGCTGTACATATATAATTATATACAGGACATGCCCAGGTTATACCAGCATGCTCCATACCACTATATATAGGAAGATGTATAACTTATACCAGCTGTACATATATAATTATATACAGGAGATACCCAGGTTATACCAGCATGGTCCATATCACTATATACAAGAAGATGTATGACTTATACCAGCTGTACATATATAATTATATACAGGAGATGCCCAGGTTATACCAGCATGCTCCATATCACTATATACAAGAAGATGTATAACTTATACCAGCTGTACATATATAATTATATACAGGAGATACCCAGGTTATACCAGCATGCTCTATATCACTATATACAAGAAGATGTATAACTTATACCAGCTGTACATATATAATTATATACAGGAGATACCCAGGTTATACCAGCATGCTCCATATCACTATATACAAGAAGATGTATAACTTATACCAGCTGTACATATATAATTATATACAGGAGATGCCCAGGTTATACCAGCATGCTCCATATCACGATACACAGGAAGATGTATAACTTATACCGGCTGTACATGTATAATTATATACAGGAGATACCCAGGTTATACCAGCATGCTCCATATCACTATATACAAGAAGATGTATAACTTATACCAGCTGTACATGTATAATTATATACAGGAGATACCCAGGTTATACCAGCATGCTCCATATCAATGTATACAAGAAGATGTATAACTTATACCAGCTGTACATATATAATTATATACAGGACATGCCCAGGTTATACCAGCATGCTCCATACCACTATATATAAGAAGATGTATAACTTATACCAGCTGTACATATATAATCATATACAGGAGATACCCAGGTTATACCAGCATGGTCCATATCACTATATACAAGAAGATGTATGACTTATACCAGCTGTACATATATAATTATATACAGGAGATGCCCAGGTTATACCAGCATGCTCCATATCACTATATACAAGAAGATGTATAACTTATACCAGCTGTACATATATAATTATATACCGGAGATACCCAGGTTATACCAGCATGCTCTATATCACTATATACAGAAGATGTATAACTTATACCAGCTGTACATATATAATTATATACAGGAGATACCCAGGTTATACCAGCATGCTCCATATCACTATATACAAGAAGATGTATAACTTATACCAGCTGTACATATATATTTATATACAGGAGATGCCCAGGTTATACCAGCATGGTCCATATCACTATATACAAGAAGATGTATAACTTATACCAGCTGTACATATATAATTATATACAGGAGATACCCAGGTTATACCAGCATGCTCCATATCACTATAAACAAGAAGATGTATAACTTATACCAGCTGTACATATATAATTATATACAGGAGATACCCAGGTTATACCAGCATGGTCCATATCACTATATACAAGAAGATGTATAACTTATACCAGCTGTACATATATAATTATATACAGGAGATACCCAGGTTATACCAGCATGGTCCATATCACTATATACAGGAAGATGTATAACTTATATCAGCTGTACATATATAATTATATACAGAATATACCCAGGTTATACCAGCATGGTCCATATCACTATATACAAGAAGATGTATAACTTATACCAGCTATACATTTATAATTATATACAGGAGATACCCAGGTTATACCAGCATGCTCCATATCACTATACAGAAGATGTATGACTTATACCAGCTGTACATATATAATTATATACAGGAGATGCCCAGGTTATACCAGCATGCTCCATATCACTATATACAAGAAGATGTATAACTTATACCAGCTGTACATATATAATTATACACAGGAGATGCCCAGGTTATACCAGCATGCTCCATATCACTATATGCAAGAAGATGTATAACTTATACCAGCTGTACATATATAATTATATACAGGAGATACCCAGGTTATACCGGCATGCTCCATATCACTATATACAAGAAGATGTATAACTTATACCAGCTGTACATATATAATTATATACAGGAGATGCCCAGGTTATACCGGCATGCTCCATATCACTATATACAAGAAGATGTATAACTTATACCAGCTGTACATATATAATTATATACAGGAGATGCCCAGGTTATACCAGCATGGTCCATATCACTATATACAAGAAGATGTATAACTTATACCAGCTGTACATATATAATAATATACAGGAGATACCCAGGTTATACCAGCATGCTCCATATCACTATATGCAAGAAGATGTATAACTTATACCAGCTGTACATATATAATTATATACAGGAGATACCCGGGTTATACCAGCATGCTCCATGTAACATACCAGATGTACATATATAATGATATGCAGGAGATGGGATATACAGTTTGTTCCCCCCGGGCTCTTATCATTGGGGCTGTCCTCAGGGAGAGCCTACCTGATGACTGGAGTTGTACCAGTCTTTTCTTACCACTGAGTAGATTTCTTATGATCGTCTTCCTCTCACTTGAGCTGTTTGTAGACTTGAGAGCTCAGGATACCCTTGAGATATTAGCAGATATGAAAAAAAACAAGTGGATTGTGAGAATGGCAGACATAACATGAGGCCGGGGAGTATCACCCACACGATATGTGTTTGCAAGTAGAAAATTCTGTCACTGTCCGAGTTTGTTCTCTACAAGACAGATGAATGAAACAAAATTCTCAGTGATTACATTCCAGCAGCGAAGAGGATTGCAAGGCCAGTGATGCTAGTCCATGCAGTACGGTGGAGCGGGTCACCTATAGAGACAACACGTTGCTCCAAGCCTGTGCCCAGAGAAACAGCTAAGTTATCCCTAGAAGACAAATTAAAGGGAAACCAGGACCAGCTGGATCCATTTTGGCCAACAGCAATCTTCCATTGGTTGACCCATAAATGTGAACCTTCGGCCTGCCCAATCATACCAGATTCTTTAATGAGGATGTGGGATCAGCGGCTAGTAGACATTGCATTAAATGGAAATCCATCAAGTCCAACCATCATTTCTCCAATAGAAGACGTTGGAGGACTGGATCTACCAACAACTAGACTGTGAATGGTAGAGTCTACCAGGACGTTTACTCTATAGTGTGTGGTCTACCAGGAAAAATACACAAGGGAGCAGTGGTTACAGCAACCTGTGGAAAAAGCTGCAGTCCCTATAGAGAAAACATCCATTTTTGGACAAACGAAAGCAGCCGGCCTCAGACATGCTGGAGTTTGAAGGAAGAAAAAGCACCAAGACCGAGGAGATCCTTGGGGAAGCAGACCTCCTGGCCCTGATTCTGGAGCTTCAACCCATAAGGTGAATGAGAGCCAGTCATCCACCATCTGGTGGTGGAGCATCACGCATCAGTGGACTACGGTAGACCACATACTATTGTAGAACCCAACTAATTTTGGTCACCTTAAGGTCAATCATGGTTTATAGTCAGCAATGTTCACGAGGGCTTCCTGAAAGGGGTGCACTTGCGCTTTCTGGTTCAGTTCAGTCGAAAGACTCTTTCTTGGGGTTCCATAGAAGAGTTAATTCATAAAGATAAAGTTACAGTAGAATTCAGAAGGGCGGTATCATCACCCAAATTTTTTGAGATGGTGTTCTGGCTTCAGCTTTGGATAGGTGTCCATTGATGGATCCCAACTTAGGCACGGGATGGAAAATGTATCTGTGGACCACCTGGTTGTCTACTCAAATTATTACTTGTGATCCACAGATACTAAGGTCAGATTTAATGAATCCCTTTTTGTGTTGTGGGCCTGCCCCCGATATAGCTTACACTAGGATCACTAACCCCTCCAAAATGGCTGCTTAGGTAAAAAACAAAGTATAAAATAGAATGAAAACCTTCAACTACTCTCGGGGGCTGCTACGGATATGGCTCTCAGCTTTAGTTTCTTTGAGGACCCATATGTGACCCAATGCTCCAACCGGGAACATCAAGATTTTAGTACCACCTAACCAATCAAAACAAAAGTGCTCTGTGCATTTTCTAGAAAAAAAAAAAAAAACAACATATTCAAATATTTATTCAGTGAGGGAAAAAAATCTAAAATAAAATAAAAAATATTACAAAAATAAACAAAAAGGCAGCTAAAGCTAAAATACATAGCAGGGCCGAGGGCTAAGTTGACATTAAAAGGGTTAATATATATGTTTAATTATGTTGATATTGCCTGACATGAAGCAAACAGGATCGGTATACAGCAGGGCACCTGTTGCCATGGAAACAGAAAGCTTTCGCTCCCCTCGCCGGGAGATGTACTCAGTGTAATCATATACATAAAAACAACATCATGTTTTTTTTTCTGTTGTGATAACAGTGAGCGCTCGACTGGATGTACAAAAGGACAGTTTTTCCCCCTGTTTAATTGGTAGGCGGCCTGCCTTTTGTTCGTTCCAAAACATATTTTATTTTATTTTTTTTATTTTATACTGGATTTATTGTATTTAAAACATAAAAAATGTACAAAAAAAAAAAAGAAAAGAAAAAATAAATGAGCAAATAAATTAATAAATAAATACCCAAAATATGAATTAATTAAAAATATAAAAAAGAGAACTATAAATGAATAAATATATTAAAAAACAATAAATAACTAAAGAAAAGAAAAAAGGAACAATAAATAAATAAAATAATAAAAAAAATACATAAAAAACTAAAGAAAAAACTAAATAAATAAGTAAAAATAAATAACTAAATGAAGATAAAAAAAATGACTGAATAAAAAATTAATAATAAAGATAATAATAATTATAAATACATACAAATAACTAAAAAAAATAAAAAAAATAAAGGGCACCATCTTTTAAAAAAAGATAGATGAACACATAAAAATTACAAAATATTTGGGATTTTAAATATGACTTTATTATTATTTTAGCATTTTATTTTTTAAAGAAATTATCCACTGTTCTCCTTATCGAGGGTGCGATCACTGTGACTCCTCCCCCGATCCCCAATTTTGTCCCCTCTGTCCCCAGCTGCAGATGATAATATTGATGACCTATCCTTAGGATACACTGATATTCCTGCCGATCAGCGCCACGGCCTCCTCACAGTTCAGCAAGCACTGCGCCGTCCATTGGAAAGTGCCCGTGCTTGGTATTAAAGTATTGTCACTTAAAGGGGACTGAGCTGTGCTTAGGCCATGTGACTGATAAAAGTGACGTTACTGGTCTAAGAAGAGACCGCAGCTGATTGGTGGGGTGCTGGGAGTCAGACCCCCACCTATCATATACTGATGACCTGTAAAGGGGTTGTCTGGGATCAAAAATAGGGTTTCCCCATTCCCCCAAGTAACAGCGCCACCATTATCCATGGGCTGTGACTGGTATTGCAGCTGTTTCTTTAAAGTTAATGGAGCCCCTGGACCCTCTGTAAGTGTAAATGGTAGGGACAAGCCCTTGGTTCCATAGGAATCAGCAGTGAATGCTGGGAGATAGAAGTTCTGAAGTCTGAAGAATTGTAAGTTCTCTAACTCCAGATCATTACAGGATAAGTAATGTATGTACCCAGTGACTCCACCAGCAGAATAGTGAGTGCAGCTCTGGAGTATAATACAGGATGTAACTCAGGATCAGTACAGGATAAGTAATGTAATGTACACAGTGACTGCACCAGCAGAATAGTGAGTGCAGCTCTGGAGTATAATACAGGATGTAACTCAGGATAAGTAATGTATGTATCCAGTGACTCCACCAGCAGAATAGTGAGTGCAGCTCTGGAGTATAATACAGGATGTAACTCAGGATAAGTAATGTATGTATCCAGTGACTCCACCAGCAGAATAGTGAGTGCAGCTCTGGAGTATAATGCAGGATGTAACTCAGGATCAGTATAGGATAAGTAATGTATGTACACAGTGATTGCACCAGCAGAATAGTGAGTGCAGCTCTGGGGTATAATACAGGAGGTAACTCAGGATCAGTACAGGATAAGTAATGTATGTACACAGTGACTCCACCAGCAGAATAGTGAGTGCAGTTCTGGAGTATAATACAGGATGTAACTCAGGATAAGTAATGTATGTATCCAGTGAGTCCACCAGCAGAATAGTGAGTGCAGCTCTGGAGTATAATACAGGATGTAACTGAGGTGTTCACATACTTAATACATGATAAGTCTTCATTATGGGACAACCCTTTTAAGTTGACATCAGGGTGGCGTTTACCTAAGCCTCTATGAGACAGGCAGATAATGCAGGTGATTTTCAGGAGGTAGGAGTTCCTTCCTGTCAATCGCTTGTTGGTTAGCGGAGGAGACTGCTGATATTACATGCAGCGATCTCCTCCTCAGTATGGGGAAAAGCAAAAGCTTATGCCATCGCTCTTCCCTATACCGAATCATTGTTTGCCGGCAGCAGATTGTGACGTCATGATCTGCCTCCGGCAAA
Organism: Bufotes viridis; assembly: GCA_033119425.1. Lineage (NCBI taxonomy): Eukaryota > Metazoa > Chordata > Amphibia > Anura > Bufonidae > Bufotes > Bufotes viridis. Next base: position 63,065,123 of record CM065599.1, on the reverse strand, counting down.
CAATGATTTTTGACCTGTTGAAAGATTGAGATTGCCCGATGCTCGTTCATCAGGTAATCGATAGCAGTATTACACTGCCAGTTCATCGCAAATGAGCGTTTATACGAATGATCTGTTCTTGCCACGTGCATCCTATAATATCCTGATCACCGTCTTTTTGCCTTTACAGGCAGGTCAATTTTTGGGGCAAATATGGGTTAATCTGTGCTAATAAGTCGCAAATTTGACCTGGTGTTCCCGTCCCCGTCGCTGGATGTGATGTACATTTCTTCATGTAATAGATTACTGCACTTGTCTCTCACACGTTATCATTCACCCAACCAGAAATGTCATCAACATCAAAGGAGAAATGACAACTCATTAGAAATCTTCCCTCTTACACGACATGAAAGCTGCGAACATCAGACGGCGGAGGCGGTGATTACACCTGCACAGAGCGCAAGCTCTAATGAATGGAGCACCAGTGCTCACCCTTCATAGGCAAGAGCCGAGTGCAGGAGGTGCCGGGGTCTACAGACCCTATATAATCCATAGGGGCCCACTGCTCAATTACCTCCCCAGGAACACGCCTGCTACTATGTCTGGTTAAGTGTCCCCATAACAATGTGTCTTCCACAGATCCCCCCCCCCATAACAGTGTGTCCTCCACAGATCCCCCCCCCCCCCATAACAGTGTGTCCTCCACAGATGCCCCATAACAGTGTGTCCTCCACAGATCCCCCATATAAGTGTGTCCTCCACAGATCCCCCATATAAGTGTGTCCTCCACAGATCCCCCATATAAGTGTGTCCTCCACAGATCCCCCATAACAGTGCCATCCACAGATCCCCCATAACAGTGTGTCATCCACAGATCCTCCATAACAGTGTGTCCTCCACAGATCCTCCATAACAGTGCCATCCACAGATCCCCCATAACAGTGTGTCATCCACAGATCCTCCATAACAGTGTCATCCACAGATCCCCCATAACAGTGTGTCATCCACAGATCCCCCATAACAGTGTCTCCTCCACAGATTCCCCATAACAGTGTCATCCACAGATCCTCCATAACAGTGTCCTCCACAGATCCTCCATAACAGTGTCCTCCACAGATCCCCATAACAGTGGGTCCTCCACAGATCCCCCATAACAGTGTCATCCACAGATCCCCCATAACAGTGTGTCATCCACAGATCCCCATAACAGTGTGTTATCTACAGATCCCCATAACAGTGTGTTATCTACAGAACCCCAATAACAGTGTGTCCTCCACAGATCCACATAACAGTGTGTCCTCCACAGATCCCCCATAACAGTGTGTCATCCACAGATCCCCATAACAGTGGGTCCTCCACAGATCCCCCATAACAGTGTGTCCTCCACAGATCCCCCATATAAGTGTGTCCTCCACAGATCCCCCATAACAGTGTCATCCACAGATCTCACATAACAGTGTGTCATCCACAGATCCCCCATAACAGTGTGTCATCCACAGATCCCCCATAACAGTGTGTCCTCCACAGATCCTCCATAACAGTGCCATCCACAGATCCCCCATAACAGTGTGTCATCCACAGATCCTCCATAACAGTGTCATCCACAGATCCCCCATAACAGTGTCATCCACAGATCCCCCATAACAGTGTCTCCTCCACAGATTCCCCATAACAGTGTCATCCACAGATCCTCCATAACAGTGTGTCCTCCACAGATCCCCCATAACAGTGTCATCCACAGATCCCCCATAAGTGTCTCCTCCACAGATTCCCCATAACAGTGTCATCCACAGATCCTCCATAACAGTGTCCTCCACAGATCCCCATAACAGTGTCATCCACAGATCCCCCATAACAGTGTGTCATCCACAGATCCCCATAACAGTGTGTTATCTACAGAACCCCAATAACAGTGTGTCCTCCACAGATCCACATAACAGTGTGTCCTCCACAGATCCCCCATAACAGTGTCATCCACAGATCCCCCATAACAGTGTGTCATCCACAGATCCCCATAACAGTGGGTCCTCCACAGATCCCCCATAACAGTGTGTCCTCTACAGATCCCCCATAACAGTGTGTCATCCACAGCTCACCCATAAAAGTGTGTCATCCACAGATCCCCCATAACAGTGTCATCCACAGATCCCCCATAACAGTGTCATCCACAGATCCCCCATAACAGTGTGTCCTCCACAGATCCCCTATAACAGTGTCCTCCACAGATCCCCCATAACAGTGTGTCCTCCACAGATCCCCCATAACAGTGTGTCCTCCACAGATCCCCCATAACAGTGTGTCCTCCACAGATCCCCCATAACAGTGTGTCATCCACAGATCCCCCATAACAGTGTGTCATCCACAGATCCCCCATAACAGTGTGTCATCCATAGATCCCCCATAACAGTGTGTCCTTAACAGATCCCCCATAACAGTGTGTCCTCCACAGATCCCCCATAACAGTGTGTCCTCCACAGATCCCCCATAACAGCGTGTCATCTACAGATCCCCCATAACAGCGTGCCATCTACAGATCCCCCACAACAGTGTGTCATCCACAGATCCCCCATAACAGTGTCATCCACAGATCCCCCATAACAGTGTGTCCTTCACAGATCCCCCATAACAGTGTGTCATCCACAGATCCCCCATAGCAGTGTGTCATCCACAGATCCCCCATAACAGTGTGTCCTCCACAGATCCCCCATAATAGTGTGTCATCCACAGATCCCCCATAACAGTGTGTCCTCCACAGATCCCCCATAACAGTGTGTCTTCCACAGATCCCCCATAACAGTGTGTCCTCCACAGATCCCCCATAACAGTGTGTCCTCCACAGATCCCCCATAACAGTGTCATCCACAGATCCCCCATAACAGTGTGTCCTCCACAGATCCCCCATAACAGTGTGTCCTCCACAGATCCCCCATAACAGTGTGTCATCTACAGATCCCCCATAACAGTGTGTCATCCACAGATCCCCCATAACAGTGTGTCATCCACAGATCCCCCATAACAGTGTGTCCTCCACAGATCCCCCATAACAGTGTGTCATCTACAGATCCCCCATAACAGTGTGTCCTCCACAGATCCCCAATAACAGCGTGCCATCTACAGATACCCCATAACAGTGTCCTCCACAGATCCCCCATAACAGTGTCATCCACAGATCCCCCATAACAGTGTCATCCACAGATCCCCCATAACAGTGTGTCCTTCACAGATCCCCCATAACAGTGTGTCCTCCACAGATCCCCATAACAGTGTGTCCTCCACAGTTCCCCCATAACAGTGTGTCCTCCACAGATCCACCATAACAGTGTGTCTGCCACAGATCCCCCATAACAGTGTCATCCACAGATCACCCATAACAGTGTGTCCTCCACAGATCACCCATAACAGTGTGTCCTCCACAGATCCCCCATAACAGTGTGTCCTCCACAGATCCCCCATAACAGTGTGTCCTCCACAGATCCCCCATAACAGTGTCATCCACAGATCCCCCATAACAGTGTGTCCTCCACAGATCCCCCATAACAGTGTGTCCTCCACAGATCCCCCATAACAGTGTGTCCTCCACAGATCCCCCATAACAGTGTCATCCACAGAACCCCCATAACAGTGTGTCACCCACAGATCCCCCATAACAGTGTCACCCACAGATCCCCCATAACAGTGTGTCCTCCACAGATCCCCCATAACAGTGTGTCCTCCACAGATCCCCATTCTCCACCAGTAATCCTAGTAACAATGGGACTGGTTGATATAGTTTTCTATAGATAAAGCAGCTTCCGCCATCTCCAGATGTGACAGTCTGGGGAGGTCAGAGTCCTCGCAGAACCTAATTACCCCATTAACCAGACACATGGCCGGCGCTGACCTAGCCACTTCCTCATTAGTCACCGGGAGCCCAGGAATCAATATCCCAGAGATGGGAAAGCTGGGTACAAGACCCAATATGGTGTCTGAACCCACCGATCCTGTGCCACCCCTGGCAGAGAGGTGGGCTCATCTGTGCGGGCACACACCATTACAGTCTATGGGAGAGAAGGAATCTCTCCCCTCACCCCAATCCATGGGGTCACCTCTATAGGGGGCTGTGGGGTCAGCGATGACAGTCCCTGTACAGCGCTGCGGAATATGTGGGCGCTATATAAATAATTATCAGAGGTTTGCTTCATCCAAATGTATTAGAAATGTCCTATGAAATCTGTATTACAAACAGTCAGGAAGCTATGGCGGGCGCCCTCTAGCCTGGGGGGAAGTTCAGGGGGCAGGCTGTGCCTAGTGACAGGTGTGATGACTTCACCAGTGGGCACTGGGATCCACCTGCACAGGGAGCACAGAACGTGTATGGCCAGTAGGAGGCGTGTGCGTGACGTCACTTCCGGGAAAATGGCGGCGCCCATGGAGCGTTCCACGCCGCTGCTGCTCTGCAGTTTTCTCCAGTGACTGTTATTTTGTGATTTTTAATTGCTGTCATTGTTTCTGTCCCGCCCCTTGGGGGGACTGCGGGGTGAGGTAAGTGCCCCTGCCTGACCTCTTACACCCTCCGTATACACATTATATTATTATTACTGCTCCTACCTGCTGACACCCTCCGTATACACATATTACTGCTCCTACCTTCTGACACACCTCTATATACACATTATATTACTGCTCCTACCTGCTGACACCCTCCGTATACACAGATTACTGCTCCTGCCTGCTGACACCCTCCATATACACATTATATTACTGCTCCTACCTTCTGACACCCGCCATATACACATTATATTACTGCTCCTACCTGCTGACACCCACCATATACACCTTATATTACTGCTCCTACCTGCTGACACCCGCCATATACACATTATATTACTGCTCCTACCTGCTGACACCCACCATATACACCTTATATTACTGCTCCTACCTGCTGACACCCACCATATACACATTATATTACTGCTCCTACCTGCTGACACACCTCTATATACACATTATATTACTGCTTCTACCTGCTGACACCCGCCATATACACATTATATTACTGCTCCTACCTGCTGACACACCCCTATATACACATTATATTACTGCTCCTACCTGCTGACACCCTCCATATACACAGATTACTGCTCCTGCCTGCTGACACACTCCATATACACCTTATATTACTTCTCCTACCTGCTGACACACCCCTATATACACATTATATTACTGCTCCTACCTGCTGACACACCCCTATATACACATTATATTACTGCTCCTACCTGCTGACACCCTCCATATACACAGATTACTGCTCCTACCTGCTGACACACCCCATATACACATTATATTACTGCTCCTACCTGCTGACACACCCCTATATACACATTATATTACTGCTCCTACCTGCTGACACCCACCATATACACAGATTACTGCTTCTACCTGCTGACACCCTCCATATACACAGATTACTGCTCCTGCCTGCTGACACCCGCCATATACACATTATATTACTGCTTCTACCTGCTGACACCCTCCATATACACAGATTACTGCTCCTGCCTGCTGACACCCTCCATATACACCTTATATTACTGCTCCTACCTGCTGACACCCGCCATATACACATTATATTACTGCTTCTACCTGCTGACACCTGCCATATACACAGATTACTGCTTCTACCTGCTGACACCCCCCATATACACATTATATTACTGCTCCTACCTGCTGACACCCCCCATATACACATTATATTACTGCTTCTACCTGCTGACACCCTCCATATACACAGATTACTGCTCCTGCCTGCTGACACCCGCCATATACACCTTATATTACTGCTCCTACCTGCTGACACACCCCTATATACACATTATATTACCTCTCCTACCTGCTGACACCCCCCATATACACATTATATTACTGCTCCTACCTGCTGACACTACCATTATATCCTCTTCTACAGTGACATAGCAGAGTCGGTGACCTACAGGCAGCGGCCAAAATGGCCGCCCCATCTAATAGCAAGAGCTCGGGCTTGAAATTTGCAGAGGAGCAGATGCAGCGGCATGGCTGGACGGAAGGTAGTCTAAAAGCTAAACGTTGTAGCAGAGCAGAGTTTGTAATGGTGTGTGCGCATCTGTGTACAGTCGTCCAGAATGTCCAAACATTTGTAGCTGGGAGACCCAATCAGAACAATTCCTCTGATAGGACATGAAGTCACTTGGTCCTTTGGCTCCTGTTTGTCACAGCAGATGACATATTTGGATTATGGCCACTAGAGGGCAGCACATTTTTGCACAGTTGAATACTTAGCTTTGGGCAGCTGTTGGTGCATCTTACCTGCCTTCTTCTGTTCTCTACAGGAAAAGGTCTTGGAAAACGAGAAGATGGGATATCGGAGGCCATTAAAGTCAAAGTGAAGTGTGGCACGGCAGGGGTAAGGGGGCGCTATCATAAGTCCACCTTCTATAGGACCAAAGGGCCACGACCTTTGATACTGGTGGGGTGCACATAAGATTTTCACCTTGATACGCAGAGGCTCCCATAAAAGGTGGTCACGATGCTTGAGGGTTCTGATGAGAATTACACAATGATACTTAGGGCTCTTTCACACTTGCGTATTTCTTTTCCGGCATACAGTTCCGCCGTCGGGTCTCTATGCCCGAAAAATCCTAATCAGGATTATCCCAGTGCATTCTGAATGGAGAGAAATCCGTTCAGGATGCATCAGGACGTTTTCCGTTCAGTATGTGAACGTTTTTTCGACGTTGACAAAACCACAGCATGCTGCGGATTTGTCTCCGTCCAAAAATCCGGAAGACATGCCATAACGCCGGATCCGGAATTAATGCCCATTGAAGAGCATTAATCCGGATCCGGCATTAAGCTAAACGTCATTTCGGCGCATTGCCGGATCCGACATTTAGCTTTTCTCAATGGTTACCATAGCAGCCAGGACGCTAAAGTCCTGGTTGCCATGGTAAAGTGTAGTGGGGAGCGGGGGTGCAGTATACTTACAGTCCGTGCGGGTCCCACGTCATTCTGGAGCACCCCGGGAGCCGCACGGGCGGTAAGTATACTGCTCCCCACTACTACTATGGCAACCAGGACTTTAATAGCGTCCTGGCTGCCATGGTAACCTCAAAGCATTTCGAAGACTGATCAGGATCCTGATCAGTCTTCTAATGCTTTCAGGCGACTTGCGTTCTGACGGATCCTCAGAACGCAAGTGTGAAAGAGGCCTTAGGGGTTCCCATAACAGTTGGATGCTTGGGTTCCTCATAAAAACTAGACCCTGATGCTAGGGGTTCTCCATAAGAATTGGACCTTCATGCTTGGGGGTCCCCATAGGAGCTAGACCCTGATGCTTATGGGGGTCGCCAAAAGAAGTGGACCCTGATGGTAGGGGTTCTCCATAAGAATTGGACCTTTATGCTAGGAGGTCCCATAAAAGCTGGACTCTGAGGCTTGGAGGGTCCCCATACGACTTGTACCCTGATGCTTTGGGGTCCCGTGAAGTGTTAGATTTCTGCAGTCACCTATGGACCCTCCTTTTCCTTTCTTGAGAACCATCAGTATGGCCGCCCCCGTAACACTTGCTGATGATGTCGCCCTGTAGGTGGGACATAACTCCGCAGAGCAGTTCACTTTCCATTGGTGGGATCACGTCTTCAATAAAACCGCTTCCAGCATCTCCGTGGAGCCTGATCAGGTGAGCAGAAGACGTGGTCACCCATTTGGCTGGGTCTCCTGTTGAAATTTTAAATAAAGTAAAAGTAACTTTATCGTTTTGCCTTCAGGACGGTGTTAAGGTGAAGAAGGTCTCAGAAGATGACAGCATGGTGTCCAGCAAGAAGCCCCGGAAGGCCATGTTGTCCCGTAACATGTTATACGGACGCTTCATTAAGGTTCGTCTCCTGGGAAGATGCATTTTGTATATGGAGTTATCAAAACTAAGCACAGGTTAGGCCCCACCCATTTAAAGGGTTATCACATGATTAATCTAAAAAAAAGAAAATCCGATATATGGTACATGTCAGTCTTTCTAACAACGCCCTATACCTCACATGGATCCAGAGATCTCCCCATTCATTTCTCCAAATGTTCTGCTAGATTCATTTCAAGCTGGCAGCTCAGGGAGCGTGTCCCTTCTACAGCAACTCTCTTCCTATCAGCTCAGGGTGTGTCCCTTTGTCGTTGAAGGATGGAACTGAGCATGTGCGTCCACCTCACTGAGGTTGACTGAGAAATTGGAAAGCACAAACAGCAGGTGGCGCTATTCAGATGTTCATTGAATAACCGAATAGATATAATACGTCCCTTCTCCTTTCGACACCTTAGCTGGAAAATGAAGCAAATTAAGGCTAGATCCCCTGTGCAACCAGCGGTGTTTAGAAAGCATCTTTGGGTGCACTGCCTTAACCGTCTTGGGTATGGAGTTCACTAGAGCTTCACAGGTTTCCATTGGAATGTTCTTCCGCTCCTCCATGACGGAGCTGGTGGATTTTAGAGACCTTGCGCTCCTCCACCTTCCGTTTGAGGATGCCCCAGAGATGTTCAGTAGGGTTTAGGTCTGGAGACATGCTTGGCCAGTCCAGCACCTTTACCCTCAGTTTCTTTAGCAAGGCAGTGGTCATCTTGGAGGTGTGTTTGGGGTTTATCATGTTGAAATACTGTCCTGCGTCTACGTTTGCGAAGGGAGGGGATCATGCTTTGCTTCAGTATGTCACAGTTTATGGTGACATTCATGGTCTTAGCCCCCCACAGCTACATGCACTCAACTTCTTTGGTTGACCATGGCGAGGCCTGTTCTGAGAGGAACCTATTTTGTTAAACCGCTGTATGGTCTTGGCCACCGTGCTGCAGCTCAGTTTCAGGGTGTTGGCCATCTTCTTATAGCCTAGGCCATCTTTATGTAGAGCAACAATTATTTTTTTTCACATCTTCAGTGAGTTCTTTGCCATGAGGAGCCATGTTGAACTTCCAGTGACCAGTATGAGAGAGCGTGAGAGCGATACCACCACATTTAACACACCTGAGACCTTGTAACACTAATGAGTCACATGACACCATGGAGGGAAAATGACTAATTGGGCACAATTTGGCCATTTTCACTTAGGGTTGTCCTCACTTTTGTTGCCAGCGGTTTAGACATTAATGGCTGTGTGTGGAGTTTTTTTGAGGACACACCAAATTGACACTGTTATACAAGCCGTACACTGACTACTTTACATTGTATCAATCAGATCTTCAGTGTTGTCCCATGAAAAGATCTAATAAAATATGTACAAATATGGGAGGGGTGTACTGACTTTTGTGAGATACTGTATATCGTATGTGCATCTAAATGTGCAAAGATGGAGTTACCCTTTAATCAATCCCCGTATTCTGCATGGCATTTGCAGTCGGCCACACTGATGTCAGGCGGGGAGCAGCCGGTGGAAGAGGCGTCCTCATCTCAAGAAAACAGCGACAGCAGCGAAGATGAGGATTCAAAACTTGATCTGTCCTCCGCCACTAAGTACGTTGTGACACGGATGAGTTTTTTTTTTTTAACGTAATGAGATCAGGGCCGGCTTATGATTACCTTCGCCCAAGATGAGGTCTAAGGGGTTCACTTTGTGGGTGCAGTGAGAAGATGGATGGAGTCCAGACTATGTGACTGCTAGTATGATGCTGCTGCTCTCTTCTTTCTGTAGTAACCTGTAATATCTTTGCTTTCCTGTAGGTTGTCTGATGAGGACCTAGTGAAGATCTGCGGTGGCCGCACAGCTCACAAGTAGGTTCACCAGAGGATGAGATGGATACAGTTTCAGTGCGACCTTTAGTGGTCCTTTGTCGCTTCTACTGTCAACCATGTCTTATGCCGAGAGGGTTGGTCCATAGGGCAGCCACCATTTCAGGAGGTCATGATGCGTGGAGAAGCTTTTTTTTTTTTTTTTAATTATTCAAGTTTTGCTTTTTGTTTCCACAGAGGAGCAAGGCATGGACTGACCATGAACGCCAAACTCTCTAGAATTGAAGAGCAGGAAAGAGCATTTATGGAAAAGTACAGCAAGAAGGAAACGAAGCCACAACCAACCAAGTCAACGGATGAGATAACCGGTGATAACGAGAAAAGAAAAAAAAAGAAAAAACAGAGGGAAGGAAATGTCGATGAAGAACAAAACGGCAATCTCTCCAACACAGAAGTGCCAAAGAAGAAGAAAAAGAAGCATAAAAAGGAAGATCGTGAAGAATCGGTAGAAGTTGTGGCCAATGGTCATGACCAAGAACAGGTTCCTTCTATGGAGGAAGATACAATGGCCTTGAAGAAAAAGAAGCATAAAAAGGGAGACAGTGAAGAATCGGTAGAAGTTGTGGCCAATGGTCATGACCAAGAACAGGTTCCTTCTATGGAGGAAGATACAATGGCCTTAAAGAAGAAGAAAAAGAAGCAAAAAAAGGGAGACAGTGAAGAATCGGTGCAAGTTCTGGCCAATGGTCATGACCAAGAACATAAGAATATAATGACCTTTAAGAAGAAAAGGAGCAAAGTTGCAGAGATAGATGAAGACCACAGTGATGACCTTTCTGTAGAAAAGAAAAGCACCAGACCTCCAAAAAAAGAAAACGGTAGAGAGGGAAGAGTCCATGCTGAGCCGTCATGCAGAAGACCGTGTTCAATCTATAGAAGATGGAGACTCCAGACGTGAAGTGGAGGACAGTGAATATGAAAATACAGAAGAGGAGACACGAAAGTCCAAGAAGAAGAAAAAGAAAAGCAAGAGAACTGAAAATCACAAAGAGTTGGTCGAGGATGACGAGCACAGAGCATATTCAGAAGAGGAGCTTTCAAGAAAACCCAAAACTGGGAAGTGGAAGGTGGATGAGGAAAACGGAGAAGAAAATGATGTAAGTGAAGAAGGAAGGTCAAAAAGGAAAAAGAAACAACTAGTAGATAATGAAGACCTGCCCGAGGAAGAAGAAACTAAAGCCAAGAAGAAGAAAAAGAAATCGAAAGGCAAGGACCGAGGAGTCTGAGCAGAGGCCAAGGGGTACAAAACTAGAAGACGCTGTGAATGTCCTGTTGTTGTGGCAGCATTGGAAGGTAATATTTTGGTTTATTTCCTTGAGTCTCATTTCCCAAGAGAACATCTCTGGCGGCTTTTAAACCTCTGAAATGGTTTTGATACTTGAGACTTACAAGAAAAAAGTCCACGTGGGACGTTCGGAACCTAAATATGTAACATATAAAATATCATGTCATTGTAATAAAACACGAATTATGTAGTAAAAACCAGTGAGTCACCTCCATGGTGTAGGGTGACTGTCTGTGAGGAGAAGGTCCTCACTCATCAGCTCGGCACGGACATCAGTAGACAGTGTCCTGCACTTGGAGAGCCTTATGTTCACATATGTGCAGACATATGTCCGCCCCATCTTTACCAGTTACCTGCGATACCCGTCTGATTTTACCGAAACTTTCCCACACTAGTAAATACAAACAGCGCCACTTTGGCTAGCAGGCTGTGTTTGGTATTGCTCATTTAAGTGAAGTTGCAATACCAGACACATGTGAAGGGAGCGTTTTCAGGAGAAAAAAAAATGACATACTGATTCCACCATATTATATATGGTGTAATTCTATGGGAGATAAGAGGCCGCACTGCACATCTGCTATCTGGAGTTTAATTTCCTGCCATTCCACCATGATGAACATAATCATTTATTGGTTTTCTTCAAAGTGCTCAGGTTCTAATAAAAGTCATGAAACACACTGAAACGGGGCAGCAGCTCTGTAAGCACTGGACACTTCCATCTTGGCAGGGTAAGTGCTGTCGCTGCGATGCGTCTTCAGAGCAGTCTGTGGACACATTCTGTACCGGGGTAGTCCGGGAGGCTGAGGTTGTACTTCTTCTGTAAGGCCAAGGGGACAAAGCGGCCGCCCAGGTAGTGGTAGCGTCCGGAGAAGTGAACGGCTGACTGCTTGGGGGCGGTCAGGGAGATGAGCATGTCTGGCTGCAGGCCCTCGGGATTTCCTTTCTCCACGTCCCATCCTAAACATGAAATACATACGATGTTAGAAGCCAAGGCAGAAGACTGTGGGTAGGGGGCGCACTGGAGTTATACAGAGGGAATACAAAGCAAGGGTTTAAAGGGGTTGTCCGAGATAACCTATCCTCAAGATAGACCATCAATATCGGACGCCCCATCGATCCACTGCTTATAATTAGCTCAACCCATTGGGCAGGGGGCGGAGCTGTGTCGTTCTTGTGCCAGCTACCGCTGATGGGTAGGGGTGTCGGGAGTCGGACCCCCCACCAGTCAGATAATGATCGAAATGAAAATTCTGGAATACCCCCTTACACCAGCCATGTGACAGAACTGTCAGCTGAGTATGCGTGTGTTAATAGAAAAGTGGGAGAAAGCCAATGCTAGACGATCCTGAATATGCTCGCTCCTCATCTCCCCCAATATTTGCCATTAGGGTGAGGAGGGGGGGAGGCCACCATACAGATTGGTCAGCCAATCTCCATCTTATACTTGAAAGTGGCTCCTGATCTCCAAAAAGTTGGGCTCCACTATGTCTGTGCAGACACCGAACAAGCAAGGAATTCTGGAAGAATTGTGAGTGCAGCTCTGAAGTTCATAATGAAGGAATTTGGGTGATATTTAAGAATGCAGCTCTGTGATAACTGACACGATCATAGATGTGGAAAGGGCATGCTCACTAGGACAGGTCTATCTCCACTCAATCTTCACCTAAGTAACCTCTTTGTTCTGGATGGAGAGGATACGCTGGTGTGGACCCCCAAATCTATGTCCCTATGCAATGAAATGGATGTAACCCTGGACAGACAGGCTAATTTACCACTCGGGTGAGGGAAAGCCGGGCGGCAGCCGTACCTGATGGGATGTCCACGCTGGCAATGGGTATGGTAATACGTTTCAGAGTATTCAGGATGCTGCCAAAGGGTTCACGCACCGCGCCCTTGAAGCTGAAGCCAAAAATGGCATCAATGGCCAAGTTGTAGGCTCCATCGATGACCTCTGCCTGGAGGGAGAAGACAGGGAGCTTTTTGTGAGATAGTCTTACTCTAGGACCATGACGCTTTTCAGACAGACACCACCTTCAGAACTGTGTAGAGGGGGAGGACGATCAAAACCAGTCCGAGCATTGCAGTAGATGCACTAGGGGGCGACAAAGAGCATGGGAGAAAGCTCCTCCCAGTGGGCGGGCCTGTCACACTGAACAGATAGCAATTGGTACCTCTTGTGGAAACTCGGAGAGAAAGGGGATGTCCATTTTCTGGCACTGTGTGGTTAAATTCTCAAACAGGGTCTTGTTTGGACGCTTGGGGTAAAATATGGCGGGTTCATAGCCCTGCGAAGAAAGAAGAAAGATGACCTGAAGGATCTCCAGGAAGGCAGCTACCAAGCACAAGGAACAGACAACGGTCCTCTTCCTCCCTCTGCTGGTAGAGTAGAACATTACTGTTAAGATCCATTCACACGTCCGTAAGTGTTTTGCGAATCCGCAAAACAGGGACACCGGCAATATGCGCTCCGTAATTTGCGGACCGCACATGGCCGGCACTATAATAGAAAATGCCTAATCTTGTCCGCAATTGCAGACAAGAATAGGACATGTACTATTTATTTGCGGAAATGGAAGTGCTGTCCGCATCTTTTCCGTCCCCATTGGAAATGAATGGGTCCGCACCCATTCCGCAAAATTGCGGAATGGATGCGGACCCATTTTGAAGACGTGTGAATGGAGCCTTACTCTGGTGACATCACACCAACCGCATTTCATAGTGGGAGGAAGTAGTCACTGATAACACGCAAAGTCTACTGACGTGTAATCAAATGTCCGTCTGCATGTTTTATTACTAGATCCACAACATGTCACATCATGATTTAAGAGACAGGAGAATATACTCCAGAGCTGCACTCACTATTTCTACTGGTGCAGTCACTATGTACATACATTACTGATCCGGCGTTACATCCTGTATTATACTCCGGAGCTGCACTCACTATTCTGCTGGTGGAGTCACTGTGTACATACATTACTTATCCTGTACTGATCCTGAGTTACGTCCTGTATTATACTCCAGAGCTGCACTCACTATTCTGCTGGTGCAGTCACTGTGTACATACATTATATTACTTATCCTGAGTAACATCCTGTATTATACTCCAGAGCTGCACTCACTATTCTGCTGGTGAAGTCACTGTGTACATACATTACTGATCCTGAGTTACCTCTTGTACACACTGACTCTAACAGCAGAATAGTGAGTACAGCTCTGGAGTATAATACAGGATGTAACTCCGGATCAGTAATGTATGTACACAGTGACTGCACCAGCAGAATAGTGAGTGCAGCTCTGGAGTGTAGTACAGGATTACAGGGATGTGACCGCAGGGTTATTAGTGACCTGGATGACTCTGATATTCCGCAGGGCTTCAGTACATTATCCTCTGCTCTTCCACATACAGAACATTTCGTAGTTACATTTAACAATCTGGGGGCTTGTATTTTTGGTCTAGTGGCTTTTAGCAGACGGAGCACTCCACATTTCTCTAGTATACACTTTCTCCTCCGCACGCTGTTATTTTCGTGGGGGCGGCTGCTCTATGAATGCAATGTGTCCTTGAACAGCCGCAGAGCTGCAGGGAATAGTCAGACACGACGCAGAACTTCTACCAAAACTTCAGCCATTTACATGGGAGTGATGGTAAGGGGGTCACTAATGGCAGAGGGGGCTGAGCAGGAAGAGCGCCCCCTCATGGTGCACACAATGATTCTCACTGGTACAGGGTGACATTAAGTCAAACCCTGCAAAACGGAGTATGAGAGTTGTAGTGGCTGAAGATGGTGGAGTAATAAAGATGGAGCTTCCAGGATTAAGCGAGTAACATCACTGTGTAAAGACCTCTGCTTGCTGACAGCGTCATCCTTGCTCATATCCATAGGCTGAAACCCCCACAGCTGGGACTCCGTTACTATTGTATCCAGCCCAGACTACCCTATGTGAGCCAGTCCAATACCTTTTACCTGCACTGATACATTGTAACAAACTGTCAGCACAGGGGAAGGACTTCTGCTGATGCGTTTAGCTCACAGAGGATTGTCCAGACGCCATACAATTGTAACAAACCCTCAGATGTGAGATGTATTAGATCAGGGCAGAGTTTTTTAGCCCCTGGATGCAAACAAGACCATTCAAGGCAGCAAGCTGAGATCTTGAAAATGATCAGACACACAAAGTACGATGTTTGCAGTACTTTTCATTTTCAACTCGAACAGGGATCCGCAACCTTGGGCACTCCAGCTGTTGTGAAACTACAACTCCCAGCATGCTCTTTCCACTTGACTGGCAGTTCAGAGCAGTGTTTCCCAACCAGTGTGCCTCCAGCTTTTGCAAAACTACAACTCCCAGCATGCCCGGACAGCCTTTGGCTGTGCAGGCATGCTGGGAGTTGTAGTTTTGCAACTGCTGGAGGCACACTGGTTGGGAAACACAGGTTCAGAGAACAGCCAAGCAAGTGTGCACGATGGGAGATGTAGTTTCACAACACCTGGTGTGCCGGAGGTTGCTGACCCCTGAACTAGAATTTGCTGGATAATAGACGGCAGTCACCAGCAGGAGGCGCAATGCTCTGCAGAGGTAATTATCCATCCCCCCTTAAATTAGTAGGAACCATCAATTAGGTCCAAGAACTGATCACCTTCTCCCGTAGGGCTGTCCTACGAGACCATGCTATCTGTCACTTAAAGGGGAAGTCCTAATCCAAGACTTACGAAGAGCTTCAGGTGCCTGGCACACACCAGTCCATCACCGCCATTGTTCCCAGGGCCACAGATAACCAACACGGTGGGCAGACCGGACGTGAAGGAGCTCACTGGATACGCCTGCAACATAAGCAGCATGATAAAGTAACCTGACAGCAAGCAGAGATCTTTTATCACAAACGACATATCCCATGAGCACCTAGGGCAGTCCCCCGGTGGTCACAGTTCCGCGTCTGTATTTGCACAGGTAAAAAGCCGCTAATGTCGTCATTAAAGAACCTGTTTTCTCGATGCCCCCTCTAAATTACAGGGTATGCAGAATCGGTTAAATGCCTCCTCACGTTTTGTGTCTACACACAGCCGACTTACCTTGGCAATGGCGGTGGCACAGCTCAGTCCTGCCAGCTCCATCAGCTGATCCACACTGAACTTGTACTCGTTAAACAGCTCCTCGTCCACCGCCTGCGCCTCCTCCTGACTGAGAAATCACAAGTCATTACCTGGTTAAATTCTCTGCTGCCTGCAGTCACCACTAGGGGGAGCTTATTGCATACAAGCATGTCTGCACGTTCAACACACGTCCTTCACAGCAGGAGGCAACGTCTACGATCGGCGTTATCGCCGATCGCTGTCATTTAACCCCCTCGGATCAATGGTAACCATGGCATCTGAGGCAGCTTTCCTCCCAAACGGTGGTGATCGGGGAAGCCGTTCATTCTCTGTGGTAGCCTCGAGCCTTAGGAAGGCTTGAGGCTACCACAGCAATAGATTCCTGTGACCATCTCCCATAGACTGCAACAGTACCTCACCGCAATCTTAGTTTTCCGATATTTTTTTTTTAACAATGACCAATCCTCAGTATAGGCTGGTGGGACTCCAACAACTGGGACCCCCGCTGATCCGCTGTTTTGAGAAAGCATAGCCACTGCCTTCTAGCAGCTCACCAAGCACAGCGCCGTACATTGTGTAGTGGCAGTGCTTGGTATTGCAGATCATCCCCATTCACTTCTATTGGGGAGCTGCTCCTAGGTCATGTGACCCACGAAGGTGACGGAAAGCAGAATTGCGTTTTTTTTCCAATTCCTTCCTATTTAGAATTTTTACCAGCTTCTCACTGCACTATATAGGATATTAAAAGGTGACATTAGAAAGTACAACTTGTCCTGCAAAAAATTAAGCCCTTATAAGGTTATGTTAATGGATAAAAATAAAAATGTACGGTGCCAGGGAGTAAAAAAAACAAACGCAAAAGATGGAAAATTGCTCCCGTCCTCAAGCGGTTAGTGATAGAAATTAGTTTAATTGGCATATTTACAGGAAATCACTGTGGCGCCATTTTGATCCCTTGACCAGGTGAGAAACTAGAAGCGTTTTCTATGGCAACCAATCAGATCACGTCTATTATCCTCCATCTAGCCTTACTGATATGAAAGCTGAAATGCGATTGGTTGCTACGAGCAACCTATCTGCTGGTCCCCTCACTGAGGCTGTACCACTGAAAGCCGCCAATGGGGGCAGCAAAGAGCACATAGAGAAGACCTCTCCCCTCACCTGAGGTATCTGAGCCCCCCCTCCATGGCAACCCCTGCTCGGTATTTCCTGCACTGAGCTCCACTTCCTCCCACGGTCCGCAGGCAGGTATCCGCCCTCACTGCCAGGCGAGCACCCCCAACCAGCAGGCCGAGGCCGAACAGCGCCCGGATTCCGTACATACGGCACGGGCCACACCCCTTCAAATCCTACAAGTTACTTCCGGGTGTGTGCAGTGCGCAGGCGCATGAAGTGCTTTTATATTAGGGGTGGCTGTGGGCACGAGTGCTACTGCCCCCTACTGGAGCCTGGTGTGAACTTTGGGAGGAGGTAAGGGGGGGACAGGCTGAGGTGTATTTTTGTACAAGCATTGACTCTGTAATCCCCATACTTAAAAGAAGCAACAACAAAAAATATTGCAAAATATATAATTTATTTTAATATATGTTCAAAAACTAATTTTTTTTTATGTAAATCACCACATTTAGTACAAATTTCTATGTAAACACATAAGATTTGGTATCTACAAAGTAAGTAAATGGATCTGTCGCTGCTAGAGTACATCTGCTGGGAATGGCGTAAAAAGGCGTCAAAATCAGTGGAAAATGCTCTGAAAGATGGTGCCATGTGAATAATACCATAATACGCTGGAGGATCCAACATGTCCGGGCATGACGCAGTCAGCCCATTGATTTCTATAAAGACCATGCAATGCTTCATTTAGCCTGCGGTGGCGCTGCAGGGAAAATAAACACTTGGCTGCTTCACAAATTAGCCCATGGCAGCCAATCACAGTGCAGCTTTAATTGGGCATATTACTGGGGCACATAACTGGGGGCACAATCTGGGCATATTACTGGGGGCACAGCTGAGCATATTACTGGGGGCACAGCTGAGCATATTACTGGGGGGCACATAACTGGGCATATTACTGGGAGCACAGCTGAGCATATTATTGGGGGCACAATGTGGGCATATTACCAGGGGCACAGCTGAGCATATTATTGGGGGCGCAGCTGGGAATATTACTGGGGGCACATAACTGGGCATATTACGGGGGACACAATGTGGGCATATTACCGGGGGCACAGCTGAGCATATTATTGGGGGCGCAGCTGGGAATATTACTGGGGGCACATAACTGGGCATATTACGGGGGACACAATGTGGGCATATTACTGGGGCACACAACTGGGCATATTACTAGGGGCACAATGTGGGCATATTACTGGGGGAACAGATGGGCATATTACTGGGTACACAATGTGGGCATATTACTGGGGGCACAATATGGGCATATCACTGGGGGCACAGCTGAGCATCTTATTGGGGGCACATCTGGGAATATTACTGGGGGCACAATTGGGCATAATTCTGTGAAGGAGGCACAATGTGGTCATAAATACTGTGCGGTGACATGAAGGGGGAATACTTATTATGTGGGGCATTAAGGGGACTGGGTGGAATTAGGTGTATAGTTATGTTTTGGGTGGAGTTAGAGGCGTGGCCTTGTGTGGAAAAAATTTCGCGCGCCGCACAGTGTGTCCCTCTTTATACGTTTACAAAATTGGGAGGTATGCCTTTCATTACTTAGAATCTCTTGTTTTGTCTAGGGCAGTGGTCAGCAAACTGCGGCTCTAGAGCCACATGTGGCTCTTTAGCCCCTTGAATGTGGCTCTTCCAGGTGCGGGCTCACATGTACAGTGCGATCGCATTTTAGTTGCCTGTGGCAAAAATCGGCAGGAGGGGGAGGACCAGGAAGCGGTGAAGGCTCTGTACTCACCACTTCCTGGTCCTCGGCTGTAGGCTGTACAGGGCCGCGCACAGTGTGAGGCGCTCTGTGACGTCACGCTGTGCACGCCAGTTCACAGCACAGCCGACAGCAGGAGGAACACAGAGCGAGGGTGGTGAGGAGCAGCGGCATCCAGGAGCAGGAGAGGTAAGTGCTTTTTTATTTTAATGAATAATGAAAATCTTATGAAAATCTGAGGCAATGGGGTGATAAGAATCATAATGGGGGATATAAGAGTTATCATGGATGATGAGAGGTATCATGGCAAATAAAGGGGATGATGAGAATCATAATGGGGGATATGAGAGGCATTATTGATGATAATGGGGGTAATGAGAGGCATGGGGCTCTTATCTGAGGTCTGATTGGGGGTCATTTACTTTGATCTGAGGGAGATCTTATTAACATTGGGGGTCTGATTAGTGGTTTGACCTGAGGTGTGATGAAAAATATTTTTTTTAATATTGATCTCCTCTAAAACCTACGTGCGTCTTATAGGGTGAAACGTTGTGGAGTGAAAGATGTAGTGTCGAGGATTGAGAAAGGTATGTTCAGATGGATAGGAATACCCTTATTAAGGTAATAACAATGTACCTTCCTATATAGTTTACATTTAAAAAATTTGGCTCTCAGAAAAAATGTAATCGCTGTTTTGTGGATATTCGGCTCAGTTGACTAATAAGTTTGCCCACCACCAGTCTAGGGAGCAATCATTAGGAGAAATAAAATGGCCGCCGTCCTATTAGTGTACACAAAACCTGTCCTAATCACACAGGAGGACACGTTACTTCACAACACTGAGCTAAAGAGCTGCCTCATCCTCCTCTCTGCTCTGCTGGTCAGGAATTATGATCCTGAATACAGGTGAATCTCTGTGGGAATGGAGAAGATGAGGAGACATGAGAGGAGGGTGAGGTGTAGCTAATGAGCAGCAGCACTTGTATACAGTCTCCATTACCACAGTCTGTCCTGTCCATCCTCTCTGTACTTCGTCTCCTCATGAACTGAATTCCCCACAGATTCAGCTAAAGTTCTTATCATCTGTATTCAGGATCATAATCCCTGACACGTAGAGAGGAGGATGAGGCTGCTCTTTACCTCAGTGTTGTAAAGTAACTTGTCCTCATGTGTGATCAGGACAGGTTTTATGTGTACTAATGGGACAGCGGCCATTTTGTTTCCCCTGATGAATGCCATTATAAATAATGAAAGGTATTTGAGATTATATTTATAGTAAAGTAATATTTGAGTATTTTCATTTCACATTGCAATGATAAATGTATATAGAAATCAAAATGAAGGATTTGTTCGTGAGCAGGGAGTCTCTATGAGGTGCGCCGTTCCTGGTATGAATCCTAACCGCACAAAAGATGGCCGCCTCTGTCAGACCCGTGAAGGACGTGTAGAGGCGCTTTCCTTCTGTCGCTGTCATGTCTGGTAATTTTCTGGAGAACTTTTCGCTGATTGAAATAAAAACCTGTAATCAACAATAACAGCGAATCCTCTTGAGGGAAATTGCCTCTCCAGCCGGCGGCCATCTTCCCTGTCCTGTGCCCGCATTAATACCAGGGCAATCTTCTACTTGTTTCACAAATTAAAGCTCTTTCCTCTCGGTCTGGCAATCACTCTCATTTTCTAAATTGACCAATCAGCCGGGGCGCCCGTCCTCCATTATTAAAATGGCTGAAAGCGCCCCAGAGCTCTTTCTGATGTACTCATCCCAGAGATGGAGGGCACTGATGAAGGCCCCCGGCGCTGATCTACTCATGGCTGACATACCTGACTGATATATAGTGGCGGCCATTTTAGTGCTGTATTGTCTGCCTATAAGAAAAGCCTTCAGGGAGGGATGGTCTGAACACGTCCCTATAATTCCTGTAAAGTGCCCCCACCACTACAGCCACAGTGCCCCCACAATACTGACAGCCCCTGGACCACAGACAGCTACAGTGACTGCCACAGTACCCCCATAAGTGTCAGCCACAGTGCCCCCACAATACTGACAGCCCCCTGGACCACAGACAGCTACAGTGACTGCCACAGTACCCCCATAAGTGTCAGCCACAGTGCCCCCACAATACTGACAGCCCCTGGACCACAGACAGCTACAGTGACTGCCACAGTACCCCCATAAGTGTCAGCCACAGTGCCCCCACAATACTGACAGCCCCTGGACCACAGACAGCTACAGTGACTGCCACAGTACCCCCATAAGTGTCAGCCACAGTGCCCCCACAATACTGACAGCCCCCTGGACCACAGACAGCTACAGTGACTGCCACAGTACCCCCATAAGTGTCAGCCACAGTGCCCCCACAATACTGACAGCCCCCTGGACCACAAACCAGGGGGTAACAGACAGCTATAGCTGTAGTGTGGCCATAGCAGTGACAGGCGTAAATCCCCATAATAATAACTGTCACGGTGCCCCCATAACAGTAACAACGCCCCCTTAAAAGTGACAGCTCCAATGTCCTACAGATAAAAGAGTACATAAAACAGACAACTTATAAAGTGTCTATACAGCGAGGGGCAGATAGCGGCAGGACGTCCAGTTACTGACTGGTGACAGACCGTTCGCCCGCTGTACCCACAGGGCCCTGGTCACACGTGACTGCATAAGAAGAGGTAAACTGATGTTTTCCATGGTTGATATGGACGTGGCGGCCATTTCTAGTCCTTTTACGTGCTGATGGTTTTTTTGGCGGCAAAACTGAAACGTGCGACTTGACAGCGGCGGTAATGGAGGGGTCACATGACGGCGCACATCCTGGACTGGAGCCTGGATCTTCTCGTCTTCTCCACATGTTCTGGTCTGGGTATGTGAAGACCATCCGAGGACTCAGCCCTAAAAACAAATATTACTGACATGAGCCTAAAGGTCACGCATAGGAGAGGACAGTGGAAGGTACACGAGGGGAAAGGTGACCCGCGACATGATGATGTCACACACTGCACTGACGGACAATTTCCTCTTGGTGATGTCATAGGATCTGCAGCCATGAAACTATACCAATCGTATTAAACTGCCGAGCTCCCACTCACTGTATACCCTGCTTGTCCAGTGTCTGTGCACATCCTGCTCTAGTAATCTAGAGTATGGTGAGTGCAGCTCTGCAGTATAATACCGGATATAGAGTCTGCCTCGTGGTGTGGATACACTGTCATCTGTTTTATGATGTTGCTACAATAAAGATACCGTTTTATGGATCTCCGGTGGTGGAGTGCCGCTCAGTTACACCCTATATACAAGCATAATACAGGATATAACTCAGGATCAGTACAGGATAAGTAATGTATGTACACAGTGACTCCACCAGCAGAATAGTGAGTGCAGCTCTGGAGTATAATACAGGATATAACTCAGGATCAGTACAGGATAAGTAATGTATGTACACAGTGACTGCACCAGCAGAATAGTAAGTGCAGCTCTGGAGTATAATACAGGATGTAACTCAGGATCAGTACAGGATAAGTAATGTATGTACACAGTGACTGCACCAGCAGAATAGTGAGTGCAGCTCTGGAGTATAATACAGGATGTAACTCAGGATCAGTACAGGATAAGTAATGTATGTACACAGTGACTGCACCAGCAGAATAGTGAGTGCAGCTCTGGAGTATAATACAGGATATAACTCAGGATCAGTACAGGATAAGTAATGTATGTACACAGTGACTGCACCAGCAGAATAGTAAGTGCAGCTCTGGAGTCTAATACGGGATGTAACTCAGGATCAGTACAGGATAAGTAATGTAATGTACACAGTGACTGCACCAGCAGAATAGTGAGTGCAGCTCTGGGGTATATTACAGCATGTAACTCAGGATCAGTACAGGATAAGTAATGTATGCACACAGTGACTGCACCAGCAGAATAGAGAGTGCAGCTCTGGAGTATAATACAGGATGTAACTCAGGATCAGTACAGGATAAGTAATGTATGTACACAGTGACTGCACCCAGCAGAATAGTGAGTGCAGCTCTGGAGTATAATGCAGGATGTAACTCAGGATAAGTAATGTATGCACACAGTGACTGCACCAGCAGAATAGTGAGTGCAGCTCTGGAGTATAATACAGGATGTAACTCAGGATCAGTACAGGATAAGTAATGTATGTACACAGTGACTGCACCAGCAGAATAGTGAGTGCAGCTCTGGAGTATAATACAGGATGTAACTCAGGATCAGTACAGGATAAGTAATGTATGTACACAGTGACTGCACCAGCAGAATAGTGAGTGCAGCTCTGGAGTATAATACAGGATGTAACTCAGGATCAGTACAGGATAAGTAATGTATGTACACAGTGACTGCACCAGCAGAATAGTGAGTGCAGCTCTGGAGTATAATACAGGATGTAACTCAGGATCAGTACAGGATAAGTAATGTATGTACACAGTGACTGCACCAGCAGAATAGTGAGTGCAGCTCTGGAGTATAATACAGGATGTAACTCAGGATCAGTACAGGATAAGTAATGTATGTACACAGTGACTGCACCAGCAGAATAGTGAGTGCAGCTCTGGAGTATAATACAGGATGTAACTCAGGATCAGTACAGGATAAGTAATGTATGTACACAGTGACTGCACCAGCAGAATAGTGAGTGCAGCTCTGGAGTATAATACAGGATGTAACTCAGGATCAGTACAGGATAAGTAATGTATGTACACAGTGACTGCACCAGCAGAATAGTGAGTGCAGCTCTGGAGTATAATACAGGATATAACTCAGGATCAGTACAGGATAAGTAATGTATGTACACAGTGACTCCACCAGCAGAATAGTGAGTGCAGCTCTGGAGTATAATACAGGATATAACTCAGGATCAGTACAGGATAAGTAATGTATGTACACAGTGACTGCACCAGCAGAATAGTAAGTGCAGCTCTGGAGTCTAATACGGGATGTAACTCAGGATCAGTACAGGATAAGTAATGTAATGTACACAGTGACTGCATCAGCAGAATAGTGAGTGCAGCTCTGGGGTATAATACAGGATGTAATTCAGGATCAGTAATGTAATGTATGTACACAGTGACTGCACCAGCAGAATAGTGAGTGCAGCTCTGGAGTATAATACAGGATATAACTCAGGATCAGTACAGGATAAGTAATGTATGTACACAGTGACTGCACCAGCAGAATAGTAAGTGCAGCTCTGGAGTCTAATACGGGATGTAACTCAGGATCAGTACAGGATAAGTAATGTATGTACACAGTGACTGCACCAGCAGAATAGTGAGTGCAGCTCTGGGGTATATTACAGCATGTAACTCAGGATCAGTACAGGATAAGTAATGTATGTACACAGTGACTGCACCAGCAGAATAGTGAGTGCAGCTCTGGAGTATAATACAGGATGTAACTCAGGATCAGTACAGGATAAGTAATGTATGTACACAGTGACTGCACCAGCAGAATAGTGAGTGCAGCTCTGGAGTATAATGCAGGATGTAACTCAGGATAAGTAATGTATGCACACAGTGACTGCACATCCTCACCTCTCTGCCTCCATTGTCTTCAGCTTCAGAGTTTCATAATCATGATTGCCTGATATATAGAAAAGAACGTCAGAAATCTCTTAAAATGTCAATTTCCCTAAACTAAATCTAAACACAGGATGATTCATGATTTGGTGACAATAAACCTGACATCACCATTCACATAAGCACGCTGGGAGTTGTAGTTTGTCACAGGTTGGACACCACCAGCCTAGGGTAATCCTCTGAGCTACCTATGGCATGTCTTGATTAGTGTGGGGGGGCAGGGGTGCATGTCTTGCAGAGCCCAGCCCTCGCGCACAACGCTAGTTGTCAGAGGCGCCCCTTTAATATGTCACGTGATACTTACTTTTCTGGGTACTTTGCAGAATGCAGTTCTGGTAGAGCGGTTCTGGATGCAGGTACGTATTATTCAGATTGCTAAAAAAGAAAGCGCCACAGGTCAGTGTTGATATCCAGCAGGTCAGCGGCATCTGGTTTCCAGTGGTTTGGGCATAATGGGCATAGTGGGCCCTGGTGCTTTAATGGCTCCTCTGTTATATAAGATGCCAGGCTTTACATGGGAGAGCAGGTTATGACCGTATGTATTATGCAGTCCATAAATTGCGGATGCGCAAAATACAGATACCATCCGTGTTGCATTCAGATTTTTTGCGGACCCCTTGACTTCAGTAGGTCCACATTTTGCGGCCAAGTATAGGACATGTTCTTTCTTTTTGCAGAATGGCCATACGGATGTGGAAAGTACACGGATCATCCATGTGCCTTCTGCATTCTTATGTCCATTCCACAAAAAGATGGAATATGTCCACAAAATGGCAAACACGAACCCATTGGAGTCAGTGGGTCTGAAAAAGAAATGTGGACGGTGAACTGACCACATCCATATTTTGCTGATCCGCGATTTGCAGACCGCAGAATACATACAGTCGTGGGCATGAGGCCTTATAAATATATATATATATAATATATATGCAAAATGGAAGCAGTTGATGACCTCATGCACTACAACATCCCCCAAAATGCACCACCTATACTTGGCATGCATGGTGGCATCCCACCCTCCCCCACTCAGCAGAGCCAGGATGACTAGTTGAGGACTGATAGGGCAGAAAGGGCAAATGCCCAGAGGTCTCTACTACCCAGTAAGCCCCTTCTCATTATCCAGCCCCTGCCATGATGTGCGTTTGGCTCCTGACAGGGCCCTGGAAAGTTCCAAGGGTAGGGGGCCACAATGTTTTGCCTAGGTGCCCTATGACTCCTCTCTCTGGTCTGCGGAGGCAATGAAAGGAGCATGGCCTAATATGTGTTGCTCTTTTTTCCATCTCCAAACTGGTACTTTGCGAGGTCGATGATCAGGTGCAGCATTAGGTGGTCTTAAAGGATTTCTTCATATTGATGGGGTAATGTCTTGGATGTTCTAACCCTCACGCGCAGATCCCTGGGCCATTAGTGGTTTAACCCGTTCCATTACCTGTTGGCCTGAGGATGATTTCTGGAGCACACAGGAGCAGCGGTGTCGTTCTCCTCGCAGTCCTCAGAGTATGCGTTAGTTACCACTGTGAGGGTGTCGGAGTCGTCCTCATCTTCCCCGGCTCCATCTGCGAAACAAAGCAGCAGGTCTTCTACAGCTGTTCTCTTTGTTTAGAGAACAGATCGATGTTCTCATCAGAAAAACACAGGCAGGAACGAGGCGACAGTAAGCACACTGAGCAGGTGCAAAGACAAATCTGCCGCAGGTGGAGAAGATACGTCCTACCAGGAGACGTGACAGCCAAGACACTTAAAGCAATTTGTCACTCCCTCGGTGTGTCTCTACATTCAGGGACAATTTTATATGTGTTTAGTCACCTACCTGCTCTCCTATCCACTCTTCAGTCAATCAAAATGCTGCATATGGAATAATATATTT